>JAAKBF010000368.1:0-182000 GCA_012656075.1 Phytophthora hibernalis
TTAAAGATGGAATAAACGAATGAATGATGTTTTTGTTCCCAATGTGATCGGATATATCAGGGTATTTAAATGACGAGGTGCTGGTCGCACTGTTGCGATCACCAAAAAGCTAACGGATACAGTCTGTATCATAATAATGTTCAGATGTATTGTGTCACTTACCGTACTCCGTGGAATTGGACTCTAATAACCATCCTCAATCGGCGTGCTACACCGAACAGTCTGTATCATACAGAGGAGCAATACTTGAGTGCACAACGTTGCGAACAGGCATATGTCGTGGCAGCGCACCGAGCCTGAGACTTTGAGTTGGCTCCTTTGACGGCAACGCCTTGCGCTGTTGACCCCCAGCGACGCCGTCATCGCGCAATGAAGTGAAGACGCGACTGCCCAGCTTGGTATTTTAATACTTTTAAAATAGTGCATGTATGTACCGCTGAAAACAGTCCGCCAACCGGTAGATCCTGGGCTTACGCTTGCGAGCTCGAATCTGCTTTCTATTCTTGTCGTCGTAGCTCTTTTGATACGACAAGCGAGCTTCGCGTGTGCGCTGGTAGTAGCGCTTCTGTGCTGCTTTGATACGTTCCTTGCTAGCTTGGTATTGCTCAGAGAGTACGCCATGTTACTATATTACTAACTTTATATTTATCACGATCGATCAACAAATACTTGTAATTGAGAAGTTGAAAACACAATGCTTCCATTAAATTATTAATCATTTCCTCTTTCCTCTTCCTCTGTTTTTCTTTGTGCTCTGTGAGGGTTGTTGTTGTTGAGGTTGTCGCTGAGCTTCAGTAGCAGGAAGCAGCGAAGTGTGCTCGGTCAATTCTTGATGCTGCGCTCCAGCAGCAAAAGTCAGGTCGGTCATTTCTTGTCGCTGGGCTTGTAACGGTGTCTCGTCCTTCGCTACCTCGATCATGTTGTCAAGCTTCGATTTCCAATGTTGCGAATATGACAGAATCGCCCCCATCGCAATGTCAACACCAATCATCCGACACACGATAAGCGAGCGGCCAGGAGCTGTTAAACATCCTTTTTCGTCGGTTGGATTCTCTCCGAAGGCCAAAACAATGATTGTAATGACCGCCAATATGACAGGTACGAAGCATTGAGCGTTGATGATCCACCGTCTGTATCCTGCTCTACACAAGAAAATTAGCAACAGCATATTCAAACGATTAGGGCGAGAATACGTACGCTTATATTTCAGCGCTCTGGAAGCAGTTCCACCAATGTCAACGCGAACATGACCCGGAACCACCACCAGAACGTGAACTTGGCCTTCACCCGGTTGAAAATTATCGCCAAAGTGCTTGGGGTTCTTGATCCACAGTGTGGGATCCATCTGCACGCAGCCTTGCGGGTGTCCACGTTCATCGAGCGCCACAGCTGCCGCGCCAGCCCCATCGAGCCACCCCCGTACTTCTTCTTCGCCAGGAAGAGCTGCAGGTCCTTGGCGTCAAATGTAATAGTCGAAGAGTTCTCCATTTTGATCGCCTTCTTCAACGCTGACACAGACGCGCCCTCGTCGATGTCCACCTCAAACGCGTTTCCTGCCACACAACAACGAGAGCTTCACCATCTTTTCTCCACGCGGCAGATTCTAGAATGAGGGAGAATTTCTGGAAGGAAGGTTACTACATATCGTACCCTTGGTTACTCCCTTTCGCACTTGCGTATCTGTGCCGAAGAGCACCACGCAATCGTCTCAGCCCTGCAAGTGATTTATTAATGTCTAAGGATTCATCCGAACACTGTTACATGAAGTTGTTGTGCTAGCTGGAGCGATTGAATTCTCTTTGATCGATTGCGGGCGTAAATTGGACTGGAGGTCGTTGATGTTGGGGCTACCTCCCGCCTTGGCCATCTCGCGAGCCTTGATACATGCTGGTCCATCGTACGCCGGTGAGCGTCGAGTAGAATGACGCAGCAGAGAGCGTACAATCGGCGCCAGGCCTCTTCAATTTGAGGCGTCCACAACGCACCAGAACACTCCTTCATGGCAAATATCAGAGCGACTCCCAGTGGATCGTAGTGCTCCATCTTGACGCCAAAACGCAGATGTGTGTGCATCAGACTCTCCACACACTCCACCATATTGTCTCCTACTAGAATAGTCCGCAAGCCAGCGCTGATATGAACCAGCACCTTGCTGCGCACCACCATCGACGACCGAAATATTGGCTTGAGAGCTGGCGAGTTGTGATCCAGGAACGCGTAAAATGTATCGTAGAGTTGAGTGATGCGCGAGTTGCTCTGGGAGTTATTGGTGCTTCGTTTACTGTTGGTTGACGGCGGCCCAACTTCAAAGAACGCCTCATTCCAGAAGGCTGCAGCTGTAATTCTGTGACTTGCGGTGGAGGTTGTGTAGTACGGGAAACTCGGCAGGTGTTTGTTCACGACCAGTATTGCCCTCGCGAAAGCTTGCGTGGTCTTCGGTCGTCTGGCGCTGCGAAGACGGAGTTGCACGTACAGCTCAAGTACACCCCCATAAACCCTGTTTCCTCTTGCCTGCAAAACTTGCAAGTAAACAGTGTGAAGTGGTGGGTCTATCGATGACCCAACGAACGGGTGCTGCTAATTGCAAAACGCAACGAACATCAGCTGAGCAATACGCTGATGGGGCAAGTTGCCGTCCTCCAGCCAGAAATAGGTCCGAGAATCAGAACACGAAGGCAGGTAAACGTTTTTTGCCGGTGCACGACTTCATCATGAACACAACTGCGAAACGGGCTCCGTCATCGCAACATCCCTGTAGAACAACTCACCGTACACTGAACAATGCATGCACTTCAACTCCATCGTGTAGCCATGTGTCGAACACCGAGACAACAAACTTCAGGTATGCCACGTAATAACCAAAATCAACTATTTTAGTACTCTTTGCAAAGCTGCAGTCAAATTCCGCACACCGTAACCTTCCACGTGCCTCTCGACCATGACGGACGCTGTGCAGGTCGCCGCCGACGCTTCCGGCAGCTATTCAAGCCACCCAGGACTGTCCAAGATCTGGCGCACTGTCAAGACGCACGCGGGTGTGTACACGGGCGGCAAAGTGGAGCTTTTCCATGGTCGCGTAGGCCCCGACTCGGAGCCCAAGGCGCTCATGGCCTGCATGCTGCACGACGACGTGGCCGTCGTGGACGCCGAGACCGGAGAGCTGCAGCGCACTCTGCAGCAGGACGTGGAGGACGAGGAGGCCAAGGAGTCCTTCGTGGTGTTCGCTGTGAGACCAGGCAAGAAGAACCAGCTGCAACCTGTTGCTGCGTGTGTGGGACCTGGACACCTTCAAGTGTGTTCGTACGATCAAGGCTCATGAGACGCCCGTGCTGGCAATGGGATTGGACCCGTCGGGCACTCTATTGGCCACAGGAGGCAGCGACCGCACAGTCAAGGTGTTCGACGTGGACAAGGGCTTCTGCACGCACAACTTCCGCGGTCATTCTGGTATCGTGACTCTCGTGCAGTTCCACCCGGACGCGGCGCGACTATCGCTCGTGTCGGCCAGTGACGACGCCACCGTGCGCGTCTGGGACTTGTACACGCAGAAGCAGGTGGCGTGCATCCAGGACCACATGAGCCTCGTTACCAGTGTGGCTTCTCGGAAGATGGCTACACCATGCTGTCCGCTGGACGTGACAAGGTGGTTAACTTTTGGGACTTGAGGGACAACAAGCTCACCAAGACGGTGCTGGTGCACGAAGCTGTTGAAGGACTCGTGGTAGTGCCGTCGACATTTAAGTGCGACACGAAAGCGGCTGACAAGACGCAGGATAACAAGTCCATCTACTTCCTGACTGCTGGAGAGATGGGCACGCTTCGGTTGTGGCGTAGCAGCGGAAGCGTTTGCGAAACCGTGTTCACACAAAAGTCGGATGTCTCGGCGTCTCCTACGTACACGGATCTGCTGCACGCAGCGAAGTTGTCGTTGTGTCTTCGGAGCAGAAATTCCTGGTGTTTGATGAAAAGTTGTCTCGACGCACTCAGATTATCGGCTACAACGACGACATTCTTAACCTCAAGTACGTCCCGGCGGCTGATGCTAGCGGAGCGCCTTCGGATTTGCTTGCCGTGGACACGAACAGCGAACAAATTCGTCTTCTGAACCGCAACACGCTGTCTTGCGATCTCCTTTCGGGCCACACAGACATTGTGATGGCACTTTCGGTTTCCCAGATGGTCGATGGCTTGTGAGTGCTTCAAAGGACAGGACCGCTCGGCTTTGGGATCTGCGGCCTACTGGTGGTAAGAAGACAAGCAAGAATCTGCCGCGCTGTGTGGCCACTTGCGCTGGTCACACTGAGTCTCTTGGCGCGGTTGCTATTTCGCAGCGCGCTTCCAGCTTTGCTACAGGTGCTGCTTTCTTTGTTACTGGTAGCTCGGACAAGACTAAAGATGTGGAGCCTTCAGCCACTTGCTAGATCCTACGCTACACCTGCGAAGCCTGCACCCACGGAGCTGTCGATTTCCACCCTGGGTGCTGTGAAAGCTCACGACAAAGATGTGAACGCCCTTGCGGTCTCGCCCAATGACCGCTTTATTGCTAGTGCATTGCAGGATAAGCTTATCAAGGTGTGGCACTCGCAGCAGGGGGTGCCGGTCGTCTCCTGACGTTGGCTGGTGTTTGCCGTGGCCACAAGCGTGGTGTGTGGGCTGTTGAGTTTTCTCCGGTCGATCAGTGCCTTGCGTCTGCTAGTGGTGACAAGACTGTCAAGGTGTGGTCAGCCAAGGACTTCTCGTGCTTAAAGACGTTCGAGGGCCACACTGCGTCTGTGCTGAATGTGCAGTTCGCTTGCGCTGGTATGCAGCTGCTGTCTGCGGGTGCGGATGGACTCGTGAAGCTCTGGACCATCAAGAGCAACGAGTGCGAGGCTACGCTGGACAATCACGAGGATAAAATTTGGGCTCTCGCTGTGTCGAAGGACAGCTCCGAGATGGTCAGTGGGTGCCGATTCTACAATCAACCTTTGGCGTGACTTCACGGAAGAGGAGGAGCGCTCTCAGCAGGATGACCGCGACGCCTACAGGAGCAGGAACTTTTCAACTGCCTGCGCAACAAGAAGTTGCTGGACGCTGTGCAACTCGCATTTGAGCTGAACCACCCGAACCGCATGCTCCAGATTCTGCGCGACCTGCTTGAAGGCCCGCGGCACAAGGATCAGTCCGTGCTTCCAGGTGGTAAACCGATTGACCCGGACAACTTTTCGCCTGAGGACATATTTTCGCCAGTGGTGGTCAGTCTGGAGGACGAGCAGCTGACGACGTTGACAGAATGGTTGCGCGACTGGAACACTAACGCTCGCAACACGAGTGTGTGCCAAGTTCTGGTTAGCACAATTCTTCGTGAGCTGCCTCCTAGCCGCCTGAAATCGTTGGATGGAGTTTCCAAGACCGTAGAGGCTCTTATTGCTTACAGCGAGCGCCACTTCCAGCGTATCGACCGCATTCTCCAGATGTCTTACCTCGTGGACTTTAGTATTGTGACCATGAAAAATTTGCTGCCGGTTGGCGAAAGCGAGTCAGCCGTGGAGAAGACGGACAGTGATAACGAAGCAGATGAGGAGGAAAAGGAAGAAAAGGTACAGACCAAGGTGCAAACCATCAAGCAGCCACGGAAGCGTGGCAAGGCTGCTGCCAGTGGAAAGACCAAGAAGCAACGAGTGTAAATAGTTCCTCTCATAGAGCCTTTGCTGTGGGCGCTTTTCATGTTTCAGACTTTTGTCCATGTCGTTTACCTTTCTTCTTGCTCGTGCTCTCTTTCGTAGATTCCAGACCCTCAGCTACATCGTTATCCTCCGATCGCCCGTTGATTTTCATGGTGAGAAATAGTTCCTCCAGGCCAGCAGTACGACAGGCAGCAGCCAAGTCAGACATGCCATTCTCCGGGAACTCATGAAAACCTTGAGGTAGACGTCTGAGCGACTCGATACCTCTTGAGCAACCCTCTCTTAATTCTTCCGCCTGCTCACCTCGCACTGTGATCTGCTTCCAGCGAAGATGTTGGAGTCGACACACATACTCCTGCCATTGTCTTCAGCACCCTCGACAATCACGACGCCAGGCCAGCCAATCTTGCTAAACCCACCAAGTTGCAGCTCTAATGCCCACTCCTTCACCACACGCCGTTTGTTGGATGCAATGATGTGGTGGAAGTAAATGGCACGGCGACCCAGCACCACCGGCGATAATTCATTCTCAGCAGCACAGACCGGAACAACTTGATCGTCGAAGTTTGTATTGAAGTGCACTTGAGATAGAAACTCTTGCATATGCTGGTACAGCTGCAGCCCGACCACTTCTTGAACCGCACAAGCAGCAGAACTCAAGTCGACCAGCTCAGCGTGCAGTTTCTCCATATCCATCCGTGAAAGTTGAGGACACTGCACTTCGAACGTCATGGACCCACTTTCTGGGTATCGTGGTGGACACGTGAGTGTCAATGACGGCACCTCACGGCCGAAAGCTAGATCCTGTTCACATAGCAACATATTATGGTACCGGTATGAGCAAGGCACTTCAGTCTCCAATTACAACATTCATGGTATCACCTGATAGTAAAATGTGTACTGAATCTGGCACTCAGGTCGTGGTGGTTGGGCGGCTTCGTAGCCCTGGGCGAGGTATTCCTCGAGCAAAGACTTGGCCTGCATGTCAGCCTGTAGCTCCTGTTGATCGGGGAACATGCTGAGCATGCACTCAAGCTCGTCGAGCTACTGCTGAGCCGCCGAAAGCCTGCTATCCGTCAGCTTCATTGAAATGGCGATACAAATCAAGGGTGAATTGAAGGTAATTGTGTACTTAGGCCCGTTCTTAACGGGATCATCGGAGCATGATCGCTATCGAGGCTTGGGGTATGAGCTGACGGTCGTTCTTGAGAAAATCGTGATCCTGTTCTATGAAGAGACTCGAGACTCGACCGTTGGTACTCAGAGCAGGGGGTTGTTGGAAACGTGTTTGCTTCCATTTCCACTCCGGCAAGATGGAGCAAGGTGATTCAGCCACAGCAGTACCGAGTAGCAAGTGGACGGCTCGTCAAAAGCCAAACAGAAAACGATCTGTGCTGACAAGTATAGCGACTGGAACATGGACCAGCTGAAGCTCGAGTGTACCGCCAGGAGCCAAGAATACGAAGAAAGAAGAGCGTGTTGCCATTCTTGCCATGTATGACAACTCCAAAGGTGGTGTTGCATTGCTTCTAGACAAGCAACGGCTAGGCAAACGTTCGAAGACCTCAACAGACCAAGATGAAGCGCGTCGTAGCCGACACTGCATGTTTCGCCTCATAAACGTGCTCTTTTCACACGACTTCTTCCAGCGCTTTCTTGCTTCCGGGGACCAGCTCACTAGAAAACAATTGGATGAAGGGGGTCTCGGTTTTGGGAGGAAGTGGCCGCTTCATTTAACACACCGAACGACACATACGATCGTCTCGTCAACAACAACTCGTTGTTTGATGGTATTTGTCCGGACCAGATCACAGTGCATTCCGCAGCAAAACTCAGAGCGATGTGGAAAGAAGTGCATTCTAACTTCTCGAAAGCTGAGGCACGCAACAAGCTTTCAGGCGCGCATGCAGAATTTTGGAACTTCTGCCAAGGTGACAAGGCAGTCATGTACTTGAACTTGTGGTGCGACGAACGAGGAGAAGGGCGCGAATTTTGCGGGAGCTGCGTATACAAAGACAACGATGATGATTCAACTCAGGAAGATAAATCATCATCAACCACGCCCTCCCCAAATCTCAAACGGCGTAAGAGTGTGGATCCAATTGCCTCTCTGGTTGACACATTAAAAACGTTGGTCGAGACCGAAAGTGGAGACAAAAGCGAGCTGATTGCTGAGAAGACTGCACTTGCACGTGTGCAGCGTGAACACGTCGAGCGCGGGGGTATGATAGATAAAATGGCTGCGATCATCAATGCAAAAGTTGTGCAGCTTCATAGATGTTTTAATCACGAGACCAGCGTGATTAAAGTCCACTGTGATAGGCCATTGAAATATCTGCCATTTGTTGACTAACAAGCCAAAGGACATTTCAATCCGAAAGCGTAGCTGCGAAACGTAAAAGTTGTAGTCACTGTACGCTGAGCTTTTAATTTCAGGCTTCGTAAAAGGAACTAGCATCGAGGGCGCAAGTCCGTACGCGTTATCGCCAATTATATAGTATCCAAATGGGAGTTCTGCAATGGCGGCACTCAGTGGCCATTTTGAAAAGGCTACACTGTCAGAAACTTTGCCTGGTGAGATGAAGCAATAGCCGATAAATTTGCACGACGCATCACACAATGCTTGTACGTTTATTCCGTAGGTGAGATAGTGCCCCGAAAAAATGAAGACTCGGCGCCCTGATCTGGCACAACCACCCATCAATGCACCCAACGCAGTCAGTTAAAATGCGGTTTCAGCTCAGTGCTGAAAAGGCATCCGCTGCGGCTTGAATAGCGCGAAAATCATTCACAGGGGTTCCCAGGGTGATCACAAATCGCGTGCATGACTTCCACTAGAATACTGTAGAATGCAGAGGCACTCACCCCCGCAAGCACTCGAATTGTATGGTACGGTCCTTCGGCCAGCCACGATATCGTCATTTGGACCATGTTAACAACCTCTATGGGTTTGGTGCCGGTTCTATTCCATGACTGTAGCTCGACCCGTTGTAGTGCCGGCGTCAGCAACTGCACCATAACGTCAAATGCGGCAGCACTCATTCTATTGTACCGCTTAAATTGGCCTTGTAGCAGCAGACGATCGCGGTGAGGAACCCACTCCAAACGCTGGCGAGAGACAACCTTTGCACGATAGCTCTTGGATCGATGCGCAACAGCCACCACAGACATCACCAAGGCATTTGCAGTGATTTTCATTCCTACAGATGTAGTTGAGATCCGTGACCCGAGCCTCGAGAACCTGGTTCTCGAGGTTAAACTGGTTCGGTTCGTGTCGTACTTAAGGAACGAACCTCTGTGAAACGACAGAACCTCTTCCTTTCCTCGCGATACGGTTGGGCAAGACGGAAACTGCTCAGTGCAGCTATAGCGGGATACAGCTCAACCCGCGGTGATCATGATGCACGCGCTTGTTGCAATTGCTGGGGCTCAGAGTTCGTAGTACGTGGTGGAACAACCATCGCAAGTTCACCATCGGCGGAAATTCACCCTACAAGAAGACATTCTCCAGATCAGTGGGCACCAGCCCATTAGCGTCTCACAAGCGCTGTATGAGACTCAGCTTCAAGTACAGCAGAACAGTCTATCTCTTGAACGCCGTATGGAAGAGCTTGTTGTTCACACACGAAGTGAATTCGAGAGCGCAGCAGTGGAGATGGAGAGAAAGCTGCAGGTGCAACTCCAACAGAGCTTCCGTGCAAGCTGCAGCTGAATCGACGGTAGCGGAAGCCGTTCAAGCAATTATTGCTCGTGCAGATACAGCAGAGGCGAATCTCATCGAAGCCCGGGCTCGCTTGGATGAGGCTGTGGATATTCATGTATCTAACTCGCAGCTAATCGCCCTGATAATATAGCCCAAGCATGCGAAGAACAACTCCAAGAAGCTATGACCATACCTCAGGCATCCTTTGATGCGGCAGTAGAGGTAAAGGCCGCGCAGCACGTATCCGTCCTTGAGTCTCACATTCACGAGCGCGTCGAACACACCCAACAGCAGGCGCTACACGCCGTCTCGACTGACGAAGCCTCGTAAAACTATTCTGCCTGTTGCACCTGTGCACTGCACTATATCTTCTCGTTTGACCAGCGTTCGTAGTCGCACGGGAAAGATGGTTCTGTTGTTCTGTGTGCCGAGCTGTAGGATAGAACATGGTCGGTATGTGAGGCTTCGCCATGCCTCTTGGATCATGCGGCTTATCGTGAAGGGTCGCGAGAGACATTACAACCAATGAGAGTGCGAACAAACGAAGATTCGTTGGAATCGCCTCCGTCGACAGGCTACAAAAACGAACCTGAAAACCAGAACTTGGCGTTTTGCTTCGTTGCTTCTCGAGGTTTTTGGTGGAAGACGGTAAACCGGTAAACCGTGTTCGCATGAAAGGTCACCCGTAACTGTGAACACAAAAGAGGAGTACCGTGGTTCGGTTTGCTCAGCTTCGTTACAGGCTAGTCTGGAAATGCTCCCGTTAAGAACGGCCCTTACTGAAGTATTTTTGACTGGATGACATTATTTCAGCTCTGGTGGCTTAAGCGCCAGAACAACGGCGCTGCATGAGGCGTGGATGGCACAGCGATGCAATTGCGTTGGAAACCAATTGAGTCGGGATGACTCAAAGACTTCGTTGATAGTGTATTCGCTGGGGTGTTTCATCAGCTGCACGTTGTAGCGCTCGTTGAAGTAATCGGCCGCAGATATTTATTTCCCTAAATATTCACCATCGTCTGGTTGGCCGGTAGGGAACTAACATCGAGGATTGCACGTTGGCGATCCTGGCGGTTGGTTGGAACGACTCCGATCATGCGTAGCGCGCGAGCCAAAGACAAAGCGCGAACGTCGTTTGGCGACCGAGCATGTAAAGCAACCAAGATAAGCTCCATCAGTTCCCTTGGAGCATAGAACACGGTGGCTACCGGATCGATGTTCATCACAAGTTTACGGTCGGCAACGCGGATGGCCCCCAAATGTTTCCTGTTTTGTAGACCCCTCCGTTGCAGGCATCAATTCGAAGCTCGACTTTACGGCGGCGATATCTACTTCGCAAACAACTGTAGCCACAACTACCAACTTGGCCGCCCAGCGCATGTACTTCGAAGTCGTAATATTCTCTTCAAACTATTACCCGCAACGAAAAGATCATGGAGCTGCTTCATTCAAGATTCGTACATGGAATATTGGTTGTGGAGTCTATGGCCTACGCTCGATTGTAATTCGGTCATGGATGTTTTCGCTTACGTCGACCCGTGTTTTCACCCTGCTTCAACTCGCGCGCAGCTGCCTGTTTGCACTTTTCTGCTTCTTCAAGCTTCACCAGATCTCTTAGAGCTTCCTCTGCGCTTGGTCGTGCAGACGGGTTCTTCTGCATCAATCTCTCACGAAATGACGATCAGCCGGCGAAGTCGTACCATTTAATCCCACTAGACTCAATCAAGAATCCGATTACCCAAATATCGACAGCAGTTGTGTGAACGCCATTCTCCACAAAAATCTCGGGAGCGTGCTAGTACAGAGAACCCTGGCCAACTTAATACCTCTGTTGTCTAATATCCTGGTGTACTTAATCATATATCGATCCACCGACTCGGTAGTCAGGCTTAACTATGGGGCTTAATTATTAGGCTCGTGCTAGTGGTACAAAACGGTCAGACATAGCCGTGCTAAGAGGTACAAATCAGGTACAAACTGTTTGTATTTGTACAAAACGGTACCAATACGTACAAAACGGTTTGTACGTGTACAAACCATCTCTCTAAGTACGTTTTATAGTTTTCAAAACTTACCCCATCCGGGGATATATTTAGAGATATCAAGTTCAAGGTTGCGCATACGGCTCTGAAAGCATTGACGCGTAAATGCGGCGCGTACTGAATACGGTTGATTCTATCGAACGAGATTGATGTCATTACTCCGAGTCCCACTCCGTGCTACCAAGACATGCCTTGGACAGTTACCTGAAGCGAAGATATCCTAGGACTCTACGTCTGAGGTCGATCATTAGTATGCCTCTAACGTGACACTCGAAAAATATCAGGCAATACAGTCCGCAGTTGCAGGTGTCCTCTTGATAGGGCGAGATAACTTTCTCGAACGATAGGTTTCGCGACTTTGTTGGAAACAGCGCCTTTATCATGACCTCCATCTCATCATAGTTCTTCTGTTTTGAATCGGGTCAAAGAGTCGGCACGACCACTCGCGACAGTCGAAAACAGCCGCGCACCAGTGTGCTTGCATCCACATCGGGAGTCGGACGACCGAATTACTGGGATTGAAGGGGTCGGTGGCTTCGATGGTCTCTTTTTGCGCTTGTGTATCCCTGACGTGAACATACAGGGGTTGATAGCACCAATCGATAATCCAAGAACTTTCTGACCGAGCTCCACCAGATCTGCTGACTCTAGCCAGTATTGAAGACACCCCAGGTTTGCCTTTCGACATTTTGTCTAAGAAATAGATGTTTAACACGGCACCGGCTTAGCATCGATTTTTAGCCACATTATCCACGGACTCGGGGATATAGCTGTAGATCCCACACCGATGTAGTCCTTCGTAATATGATCATTCTCAGTATACGTATCGCAAAATGGCCGTTGGGATCGGCGATAATCGTGGGGTCGCTGTCGTTCTTGGTGCGCGTCTCCTCATTCATGTACATTGCGATACAGTCTTTCCAGGTCCTGTGGTATGGCTCCACGAGGCTGATCATCTGCGCCTATATGACACAGGGTTGATCTACCGCGCTTGCAGCATGTTGACTACTATTGCCGACCAATTCAGGTGCCCCATCCGTTAACGACCAAGGTTTCCTAAAATAATATTGCAATTAAATGTAGGGCCCTCGATGAAATAAATATTTGTGCGGCGCTCAAACGAAGAAGAAACTCATTATTGCATACATCGGCGTCCTGAAATACATAATGCATTTTATATTACTTCAAAGTAGACGTACTATACTGAAGTATATCTACTTGTCTGCCGTTTGCACCTGTGAGATCGTTGGACAGGTCCGTCGATGAATAAATGGAACGTCGGAAGTACCTCATCAGTTCGTACGTGTACAAGAAGCAGCTACAACTTTACAAAATCGCGTGTTTGATAGGCGAATTGACGGTGCCAGCCATTTCCTCTTCCAATTGCACGGTCGCCGTCTTTCTCAATGGGCCATCATCACGTCATGTGGCTGCACCTCGTCACATCTCGTTAATGGCTGCGGAACTAGTTGCTCTGTCGGGCCTAGTTATTTCCCCACTAGGCCCGTTAGTCGTTTCCCGCCGTTCTGGCCACTGCGGCAGCTCGTCGCTGCTCGAGGTACGCATCGTTTCTTGCCTTTGCCTTCGGGTCGCTCCACCTGTCGGCGAAGTGACCGGATTGTATCATTTTAGCTCTCCCGTGAAATATCCGCGTTTGTTCGGCCAATCGTTCCATCGTCGCGAGTTAGTGGTGTTGTCCTTTGCCTCAGTTGCCGTCACTTTCTTCACTGAACCCTTCCGTCTTTTGCGCTTCTTGGGCGGAGGTTCCTCGTCATATGATTTCTTCCTCACTAGTTTACGTGTTGCTTGTTGCGACCAGCACTTTGGCTTTCTTATCCACCGCTGTACCGTCCCCGCGTTTCGCTGCTAGGGCGGCCTTCTTCTTGGGTTTGCGCTCTGGGCCTAATCTGCCCAATACTTGCCATTTCAGGATCGGCCGGTGGGTCATCCCATGCGCCAGTCAACCGGTTCCAGATTCCCTGAAGGTTGGTGAATAGCACCAAGTGCGTTGGATCCGCCACCTACCATCACTCGTACCGCCCCGTGTTCATTGTCGCATCCACGGGCAATGTGGTACCGCTCACTCCTGGAATTACTAACATCTGGCTGGTGGTGCCCGCCATCGATACCAAACACGGGACGTGTGCAGGGGCCCACGGCTGCCAAATGTTCTGCATGCCGCTCGCCACAACTGTCGTCAATCTCCGTCGCCTGATCCACTGCTTCTTCGACCGTTTCGGGCCACCGCTGCTTCACCAGCTGCTGTACCGTCAGTCCCAAGCACCTGTAGAAGTGAGCGAGAACCATTCGATCTTCTACATGGTTGCTCCCTGTGGTGTCGCGTAGTCCAGCCGCAAAGTCGGCATAGGTTTCCAGGCATCATGATCCGCCGATTGACTATCCATTGCGTTTTGTGACATCCAGTCGTTCCCATACCGGCGCAGCAACCCTGCGTTCAGGTTCGTCCAAGTCCGGTCGCGTTTCCGCCATTTCAGGTTCATCACGACCCACCATCGCGACGCTCTATCCCTCAACTTGTTGCCGAGAAATTACAGACAACGACGGATAAATCCGACATGACTTAGCGGTATCCTCCATAGTGTACGGATCCAGACAAAAATCCGACGGTTTTTAAATAAGCGTATTATTGGCTCAAATTAAAGGTGCAAGCACAAAAACAAATCAATTGCCGTATAGTTGGGTAGAAAAGAATCTTTCGATTAAACTGTTATCTCGGGATGGTGGGGAATTGCTTTCTTGAAGCTACGGATAACTGTTTTCTTTTTGATGGCCTTCCACGCGGCAATCGTAGACTTTATAGCGCGGAGGCGTTTTTCCTTAGCGGTACCACCTGTGCGTCTGCCAGCACTGTTACGAAGTTTAGCTTTTAGAGGTCCCATGACACCGACATCAAGCGGTTGACAAACCGCTGTACTGTTTGGTGGCAATGGGACCGCAGTAGCATTTGCCTCCTCCGCCACAATCCGTTGTCCTTCTTCTGACACATGACACTCAAAGTTGTCAAGAAGAAGAACAGCGGGGCCATCTATTTCAAATTTAAGTAATTTTTCAACGTAAAGTTTCCAAACCCTCGCATCCATCCAAGCGTTTTCTTGCACAGCGTAGAAGTGTCCGTCCGGATACTGCCCCAATTCATCTTGTTCAATCCTGCCCCTGGAACACCTCGGATGATGAAAAGAATCGGCATTTTGCGACCTGAAAATATCAAAAAAATTAAATATGAGAGAATTATCAATAAAATATCAAATAAATCACAATATTTACCGTCATCGCGTACAGTGAGCACAGCAGCCATGCGACCTGCGTGCTTGTTTGCCCCCAGAGTTCGCGCTGCATCCTTTCGCCCCTTCCCTGCCCAGGACTTGGTTGGTGGCATATCAAATATGATCGCTGTTTCATCGACGTTTAGTATGCCACCGCCTTCAAAATCCTTGTACTTGTCCCAAAACTCGATAGCGAAGCGTGCCCGGGTCTCCTCCAGCTCTTCCGTCGTCTTTTTGGCAGCCTGCGGCTTTTGCGAGGAAAACTCGTACCTTTTTCAAAATAAAACATTAAGTAAATGGTAAAATTTTCATAATACACAATATTTTGCAAATATACATACATGCTGTTACCGATTGGCAGTGCGCTGGACCATACGCTCGAGTGCGAGTTCGCCGCTTTCCTTCCCAGAGAGGTATGCCTTCATCCAGTCTGGATAGAGCTTGTGCATGAACTCTATCATGACAACACCTGTACATTTAAGATGAAAATGTTAGTTTCATTAGTACACAAATACGAAGTATAACACGCACCGCTTCACCCCGCCTCACATCTTTCATGTAAGTGACTAGGTCAGGGACGCCAGGAAAAGTTCTTTGCGCCCCTGTCCTTTGAGCGTCTTCGACATAGCGCTGCCCTTGAAGCTAAAAATGCCGTCGGCTTGTTTCTGCCAATCGTAGAGGGTGCCGCGAGCGATGCCGAGCTGCTCCGAAGCCTCCCGCACGCCGTGCTGCTCCATTACGCTTAACGCTTGTCGCTTCTTTTTAGTAGTGAAGCTGCGCTCGGCGCATATCATAGTGCAAAATGAGCCTTGTTTTAGCTTTGCGGGAGGAGATTTTAACAGGAGCCATTCATTTTTTTGGTTCTGAAATTGGTGTAAAAGTGGATTATGTTAAGCTGATTGGATAAAAACCGCGATGAGTTTACTATGGGAGCCTGGTTATTATCCACTAAATGTCGGATTTTTGGTCGGTCGGATTTATCCGTCGTTGTCTGTAATACAGCTCGTGATCGGTTCATTTACCGTGGCCGGAACGTTTTGCACCTTCTAAGGTCAAGTCCACGCGATCAATCCACATGGACACTAACACGTTGGTTGGAGGTGTGAACGTCGGGAGCTCCTAGGAACTGGGCTACTACCAATCCCGGCGCGCAGGGCACATACATGGAGGTCATACAGGAATACGATTGGAAACAGCTTAGAGGAAGTGAATTTAACGAGCAATACGATGGCAAGAACGAGGACGCGTTGGTTCAAGCGGCAGAAAAGTCGACGTTTAGCACGTCCACACCACGGACTCCAGCAACGGCAGCGACAACAACAGCGTCAGCGGGAAGTACAGTGCTGTCGGCTAGTTCGACGACACCAGCAACCGCAACGACGGTGACAGACACGGTATCACCAGCGGTCTGGATTTCATCAGCGATGACAAATGGCGACGGAAAAACGGGCCCCATACGTGGGATAGCTAATGCGCACCAGCACTCGGAAGCGCGCTACAGCAACTCTTGACGACCGTTCAGCGATTGGACACACATCCAAACGAAAAGACCACACCATCATCAAGAAGAAAAGACGATGGGTTAAACTCTCTTTCTGCACCAGCATCGGACCCATACGACAGTAGCAAAGACGCGACCAGCAGACATGGTAGGCACGGTAACCATGATGGCGACGCCGGATCTAGCAGCAGCAACGATGAATAGAACGGCAGCGACAACGAATCCAACAGGTGTGACGACGCGGAGGAGGACAATAGTGCCGACTCGCGGGCAGCGAGCCCAACCCGGAACAGTCGAGAACGAGCCAAGCGACGACGGAGTCAAGCTGCTTCTTACAGCGCTCTAAACACGTCGATGGCCGTCAAAGTACACCAATCATTTGCGCCGGCACTGGGTCTGCTGACTCAGTCGCCTAGTTGTATTTAGGTTTTCCTGCCTGCGTCGCCGCTAGCTAGATGCGCCGAGGCTCCCTCGCGCTTCTCACCTACTCGTCCGCTGGCTGGTGCCAAGACTCGTACTGCTACCCCGCAGTACTTGCCTTCTGCTGTTTCGTTTACGGCTCGTGCTGCTGTCCCGCAACAATCGCCGTATGCCGCTTCGTTGGTGGCTGGTGTTGCTGTCCCGCAACAGTCGCCGTCTGCTTCACTGTCTCCACTTCTGTTCCGGGTGGCAAGTCGAGAAGGGAGAGTCCTTCACCGCCGTCGGCCGCTCGCCAGCAGCGCCTTCTCGTCCTCTCGTCAGCTTCCACGTGCAAGATCTTCTTCCAGGATCGTTCTGCGTCGGGGGCGGCTGATTGGCTGTTGATAGTCACTGACTTCGGCACATCCTACCCATCGTATGCATTCACTTCGCCGTCTAGCAGCTGCGCGGGACCTTGGTCACTTCGTTCGGTGCGCCTGAACTCATCACAGATCTGAAGACCTGATCCAGCAATGCTCCCCTGTCAAAGACTGTAAAGAGCTCTGTGTGATGGTGCCGGTCTAGTAGCCGCTGGGGATGCTCAAGCTTACGACGCACCGTTGCTTCTTTATCACCGAGGTGCTGGCTGAATGTTCCATATGAACAGACAGGGGCTGACCTGCTGGTTGAATGTAGCTTGTGGTGGACTGACAGGGGCTGAACCGGTGGCTGAATGTTCCACGGATGTTATCCCAGGTTACAGGATCAGAATCACGCAGTACCGTGAAATTAATCCGTTGAGGGCTGTCCATACCTCCAGAGATATTTCCAGTCTTAAGGGAATACTATACCGTGTACTATTTGGTAGACCCTGAAGTAGTTCGTCATTTATGTATGCCACCGTATCCACTGAGCACTATCGTTCGCGAGTTAACCCGGCGTCAAAATACTGGGCCTGCTCTTGTTCTCTGGATTTTAATCCAGGGTTTCTCCCAAAAGGATGACTCGATCCTTTAATAAAACCTCTTACCTTTTATGCATATACTTTTAAAACATCTTATGTCTGGTAGGACGCCAGTTTACAAGTATCTTAGAAATCAAAGACCTGTTATATAAGATCCATGTCAATTGTTTTAGTCGAAATCGGAGGGTGTCCACTCTTTAATTAGATGAAGGTGCCAAATGGAACCTCTGCTTAGTCCTTCTAGCCCGAGCTTTTGTTCTGTATCCTACAGAGTAAACAAAAACCTTGATCAAAGTATAACTCGAAACCTGCGAGAATTATGCTGCTGTAAGCCCTTTCGCTCTCAATGATCCAGAACCGGTCATATTTAGCACAAGTGGCGCTTGACCATCAGTTCACTGATCCCCGAAGAAGTGAAAGCTTTGCAGCATCAACGCGAATCCTCGGGCTTCAGGCTTTGTTCGGAAAAATTAACGAGACTCAATTAAAGCACCCGTGTTGCACTAAGCCAGAATTTGAAACCATCTCTAAGCCATTCATCGAGATACCTCGTGGGAGCACCTCCACCTATGGTGATGTCTGTTGATACTTAACGTTAGTGACCCAGTTGCTTGAGAATGGCCACAAATTTCAAGGGAGTCGGCTGAAGCGATGGTTCACATCAAACGAGTGAGAGTGACAGTGCACTTCCACCCAAGCGGATTGTTTACATGAGCAAATCTTTGCCTGGATCCGACAAATCACATCCAATCGAGATGCTTGGGTTTTCACTTGTGAGGTCTTTCGAATGGCTACCACAAGCAACATCGATCGCAAGCGTGGACAAGAGCTCCCATTCCTCCTTTTACTGCTAGCTGCACAGGACAGCAACAAGACAAGTTCTAGAGCGGAAAACAAATCGACATGAACGGGTGGAAGACTGTGCTCGATGTGGTGACAGCTCTCGGACAAGTCATGCTGAACCTCAGCCTCGGGCCGGACATGTACACGATCCATCGCAACAAAAGCACCGGGAAATGTCTGCCCTACCAATTGTGTCTATGCTCGTCAACTGCCACGTGTGGTAAGTCTCAACCTCATCGGGATATCAAGGTTCGGCAGCTTACTCACTGCGATATATTTGCTCCACGGAACAGGATGTGCTATGGTATCCTGAGAGACAGTATTTTCCCGGTCGCAGTCTCGCAGGGCGTCGGCCAGTTCGCTGCCTTCGTGTTCAACGTCGTCTACTTCCGCTGGAGCCTGATGCAAACGCGCAAGGACACACTCAAACTCTACGTGGGAGGGATTGTGCTGCACTGCACCGTCACGCTCTACTTCGCGCTTGCTCTCTTCGGTGTATTGGGCCAGTCGAACTACGACTCGAGCACTATGCTCGGATACTTCGGCGTCGCCATCAACCTCTGCATGTTTGCGTCGCCGTTCGCCACTCTGAAATACGTCGTGTAGACCAAGTCAGCTGTCTCCATCCCGATCAACCTGAGTCTCATGATCTTCGTGTCCTCGGTGCTGTGGGTGGCCACAGGTCTGCTCGACAGTGACTACTTCATCGTGGGTCTCAATTTGGCGGGCGTTGTGCTGGGTGCCATTCAAATGGTGCTGTACAGCATCTACCGCCCTAGTCGAGGTGGAACTGCAGCGATGGAACAGCATTTCGGCTCAAACGGAGAGTTGCCTGTCATGTCGCCCACATCCAAGAGCGCTGGCCTTGTGGTGTCCGTCCAGAGTCCCGCCTACAAGCCGCTCTCGTCGCCGATTGCAGGCAAACTCGTCTGACGTCCCTGTCAGAGAAAATGCAGAGCTAAGTATGCTGTAATGAACACACACTCGAGTTGTCGTGGCTTCACTGAGCTGTACCCATCCGTGTGGTGAGTTACCTTTAGAGGCGGTTCTGCCAGGATTGGTCGACTAGCGGAATGTAGCCAACTAATCAATCTCCTGGTTACCGTCACAAAATATAATACACTACAAGCCACAAGCGAAGGTGAAAAGGACATTGACACTATATCAGAGCAGCATGACATCCGTGCACCAGTCGGTGGCACTACTGAGCGCCAAAGGTTAAGGACAAACGTTCGCTTCATGACCATTGCGCTACGAACTAGCGTTCATTTCTGCTTTTGCTCGCTACTATGAGCTTCTGGTACACTTTTCTGGGGGTGGTGACTACCGCAGCGCAAGTAGTGCTCAACTTGAGTCCGGTGCCAGATATCTACCGTGTGCACCGTCGCAAGTGTGTCGGAGAACTGGCTGCCCTTCCGATGGTCGCAATGGTTGTCAACTGCCACTTCTGGTACGCCTTGGTGCGTTGCAATGGGTTCTGATAGCTAGGCTCGGTGCTTACAGTATTCGTTGTTCAGGTTGGTTTACGCCTACGTAACGGACAGCATGTTCCCGCTCTTCGCGACGCAAGTCTTTGGACAGCTCGCTGCGATCGTGTATAACCTCATCTACTACCGATGGAGTGTGCCGGGTAAACGTAAGGAGCTTCGGAAGTTGTACGCGTGGACGTTCGCAATGCATTATGCGCTTACGTTGTACACAGTTCTCGGCCTGCTGGGTAGTCACATTCTGACGTTGGCACGTATCTCGGTTACGTCGGCATCGTTATCGACGTTTGGATGTTCGCGTCCCCGCTGGGCACCCTTAAGTACGTGCTTGAGACCAAGTCTGCGGCGTCCATCCCTATCAATTTGAGCATCATGCTCTTCGTATCGACGACGCTGTGGGTAGTTTCGGGGATGGTGGACAGCGACTACTTTGTTGTCGGTCTCAACGCGATCGGATCATTGCTCAGCGTTATCCAGATTGTGTTCTATATGATTTACCGACCAACAAGGGAGGAAGAGGATATGGTACTCGATCTGGAGGTGGAAGACGCATCTATTGTTGTCACTCCCGTGTCCATCCAGAGTCCCGTCTACAAGATACTGTCGTCGCCCACGGCACACATATCGAACTGAAAAGACCGCTGTGCCAAGCAACGTACACTCACTTCAGAAGAGCAAGCTCAATACATTACCCACTCGGTTCACTGTAAATCTCACGATGCATTGATTCGTTTCTTGCTCACTCCAATCCCAAAATGCAAAGAAGCTGCGTACGGTACGCAGTTCATCCTATCCAGCCTGTTTGGGTTTCGTCACTTGCGTTAAAAGCTTTGCATACTTTGTGGTACTAGTTTGTATTATCTACCAGCCTCCTGCATCACTGCCTAAATGGGGCTCTCTCATTCTTCATTTTCCGGCGCTATCCCTCAAGCTCACACTGTTTTTCCTCGATCCACTCCACCATGAGCGGCTGGATGACTGTGCTGAATATTGTAACAACCATCGGCCAGGTCATGCTGAGTCTCAGTCTCGCACCGGACATGTACAATATCCACCGCCAAAAGAGCATCGGAGAAATGCCAGCACTTCCACTCGTCAGTATGCTGCCCAACACCCATCTCTGGATGATCTATGGCTATCTATCAGGGGGTATCTTCCCTGTCGGGGTCCCCCAGGGCTTCGGCCAACTCGCCGCGATTGCTTTTAACATCGTCTACTTTCGTTGGAGCCCGAAGGATAAGCGCAAAGAGCTGCTCAAGGCCTACGCGTGGGCACTTATTCTTCACTGTGTGGTAACACTCTACTTTGTGCTTGTCGTGACGGGTGTCACTGGCCAAACATTTGATGAAGCAAGCACATCGCTTGGCTACTTTGGCCTCGTTTTCAGTGTCGGCGTTTTCGCATCGCCGCTGGGGACTCTAAAACGTGTCGTGGAGACAAAGTCAGCCGTCTCCATCCCGATCAACATGAGTCATATGATACTCGTGTCCTCCGTGCTGTGGGTCGCATCGGGTCTTCTCGAGTCGAGAATCTCGACAGCGACTACTTCATCGCGGGGTTGAACGCCGCTGGCGTCCTTTGGGCGCGGTTCAAATCATGCTGTACCGCGGAGTCAATCCGATAAGGGTTGACCACCATAGCGACTAGAGGAAGCGCCACCATTTCACCAGTGCCTCTGTTCTTGTGGACGTTGTAGATGTCGGGTCCAGGGCTCAGGATCATGCCACACTGCGCAACGGAGGTCGCCACGCGAAGAACTGTCGACCAGTCTCCCATCGTCACTCGAGCAATTGCAAGTGGATTCAAAAGTGAGCTCGGGTGCGTGGACGCCGAGTGTCCGGTACATTGTACATTGGCACTGCTAACGTGTTGCACAACAAGGGTCGCTGTCTAAACTCGTGATAGGAAGGGCCCATCTTCTTTCTCACGGTCAATCGTTGAACACCGTTGTACAGCACACAAAGGCGACTACAGTACACAAACCCATGTGGATAATTGTTGACGATGTTGAAGCGGAGAGCGCAGGCATATACTTGTAGGCGTGAATTTCCGAGTCACTTGCTAAGCTTAAGTGCAATTTATTCATGTGTAATTTATCGCGCACGAGATCTACAGGAGTCTCAGGACCGCGCTGTTTCTACTGGCGACGCTAGGGACTGGTACATCGGGCTCTTGCTTGCTTCCAGCACGACAATCTTTGGCGAAATCACGATCGCAATCTGCTTGTCAGCGAAATCGAACTCCTCTTCTTGAGCGACCGTAGGCCGGAAACGGAGGTACAGTGCGATCTGGATGATACTCAACAGGAAGCCCGCAATGTTGAGCGACATGATCAGCATATCACCATCGACTATGGAGATGGCGACCCACAATGCCGTGGTGAAGAACATCGAAATGCTCAAGTTGATCGGCAACGACGCTGCCGACTGAGTCTTGAGTACGTGGCGGACCGTGCCCAATGGAGACGCGTACATCCAGATATTGATGATCACACCGACGTAGCCCAACGTCTTGCCCACTTGATCGTTGTTTTGGTTCGTGACTCGAGCAACCCCGAGCACCGCGTAGAACGTGATAGCTGCGTACACTAGGAACCCCAAGTAAGGAGTCTATTGAGCGTTGGTCGATTTTTGGTCCAGCGGTAGTACACTGCCGTGAATACAATCGCGGCGAACTCGCCGAAGAGTTGGGTCACGAAGAGTGGAAAGATGCTGTCGGTTAGGTAACCGTACAACGCCCTACGGATAACGGAAGCAGGTCGTTAGCGAGTCGAACAGCGAACTGATTCTGCAACGACCGACGTACCATAGGTGGTTGTTGACAACCATTGCCACCAACGGAAGCGCCGCCATCTCACCCGTGGTCTTGAGCTTGTGGACGTTGGCGATATCGGGTCCTGGGCTCAGGATCATGCCGATTTGGACAACGGAGGTCACCACGCGAAGAATCGTCACCCAGACCGCCATTGCCCTTTGAAGGGTGGTGTGAAGCTCGAAGCAGATAGAAAAATGAGCGCCGTGTAGGCGTCCAAGGAGGTTTCGCTGACTGACGTACGGCGCCGATTCGCAATGCGATGTGCAGGTCTCATTCCTTGTCATTGGCGAAAAATGTTGAAGTCCCGGTCTAATCAAGATCGATAGGACGAGCGCATCCTTCAGTCGCGAGCGTAACTCACGCCCGGGGTCGCAGTGCGTCCCTCACCGCCAGTGGTTATTGCTCAAGTCTCGCTGCAAATCTCTACACCAGTAATTGGCAGATTTCCACAACTGTTGGGGTAAAACATCGTAGTTCATTAATGTGCATATGTGCATGACCATCCGCTATCCAAAAGGGACGAGGGAGCGGAGCCCCCTTTGTAGGTCATACAGCATATGCCCACTAGTGAAGAGTATGCACGGGGTTTGATGCACGAGGGCTGCATCAAATGCATATTAAATACATTGCAAAAAACAAAAGTGCCTCCCATATATATATAATTTACGATTATGACCCGAAAGACAGCTTGACACTTATAATAATAATTCGAATTCGAAGTGAATTTACTAGAAATTACAAACATGGACAAGGCTGAACCCATATTCGTTTGAGGGGTAATGCATACAATGCGTCAAACTCAAACAACGCTAGTGTCAACGACATAGAAGACTTCTTCGAGGACGAGATCAGCGGAGCCAAGAAGAAAACGCGAAAGCCAAACAAGTGAAATTACTGATGGTCACAATGCTGCCCGCAGTTTCACGCAGCAACGATGCGGAAATACTGTATGTCACTGAGGTAAATCTAGGCGCGTACCTCGTCGGAGAATGCCCTTTACAAACTTCACCCAGCAAGGTGCTGCGTCTGTTCCTCCGGCAGACTCTACAATTGCTCAGTTCAATAAATTTTGATCTCCCTTCCCAACAGAAGCACGGTTAGAAGAAGCTACTGACACTCAATACACAACTACATCGAATACCTGTTATTTCAGCAGACAACTTTAGGGACTACCACTGTATTTTATCTTCTCTTCTGGCCTGCCGCACACCTTCCGCTTGCGAGTCAAATGAAGCAATACACAGTGGCAAGGACATTCCAATTTTTATGCCAATCGAAGTCGTCCACAGAAGTCGTCCACTGAGTATCCACTTTAAAAATTCACACGCACGTATAAGCAGAAGCAAAAAGTCGGTGTAAGCAGCAACAGCACACTCGAGATATACTTCACCAAGGGTTGCAAGGTCACTATAACTTGGCGTAAATGCAACCGGTTAGGTGGCCTGGGACGAGCGGCTCACGGGCTTCTCACTCAGGGGTCGCTTCCGGCTACGGAAGGGCTTCGAAATGTCGTCGACTTGGAAACTTTTCACATTTTCGGATAGGTGGATCCAGTTGTGCATATACTTAAGCATCACTAGATTTTCATCATCCAGGCTTCAATCTTGAATTTCCCGTCTTGATCCACTGGTGGATTCTGCTCCACGTCTTGCTGCGGCATAGCTTGCATATTCACGTCTCGATCCACTTGCTGCGCTTGTTCTACTTGCTGTGATGGCTCTTGTTTGATTACTTACTTATGTGGATATTTATTATTACCACGCATTTAGAAGAAAAACATCTGGCAGTTACTCCAGATGAGTGGCAGGCAGTTACTCCAGATGGGTGGGATACGAATACCCCCACCTCGCGCAATGGTCGCAACAAAGGCCACACTCTTATACGAAGTCTATCACATCAAGCGGTGCCGTTATGAATATAAAGGTAGCCGTCCTCAGTGCTGTACATCTGTCTCCTACATCTCAGATGGAGTATTCTGGGAGATGATCACCAACAACTCATGGACTTGCATCTCGGCCATGTCGCGGTGGGGTCCAGCAAGCTCTTTCTCGTGCTGTGCTTGTTAGGCTACGAAGGTACGCACCAGAATTCTTTCGCGCTGACTTCTTCCTCATAATCGTGTTCGCTTACTTGCTGCTCCGTTGCCGCACGCACTTCCTGCGAACGAAGTAGCCCGTGCCTCCTCTTGAAGGAAGACAATCACGATGGTTGCACTCTTATATACACCAGAGGCATCGGCAACACCTTGCTTCCACGGCCACCGAGGCGGCCGATTTTTCAACTTCCGACAGCCTTAGCTTGACATCCTCATCGATGAACGCGGAGATGGCCCCCAACGAATATCAGCCGCCGGTATTTCACTGGCGTTCTAGGCCAAATCTTGCCCTGTTGTGTGAGCCATTCTCGCAATCTCTTGAATTGTTCTGTTGTATTCTCTTATCGGAGTCGTCCAGCTTGCTACCTCGACCCCATCGGCCACCCTTCGTGTTTCCCAGTAGTCACCTTTGAGATTCGTGGCCCGGGGCGGATTACGCGTTGTATGTGACGTACAGCGTCAGCACTATCCACCATGACATGCACCAGGTCCCAGTGATGATTCTTGCACATCGAAGTGCCCATAAAAGCCCCGCTTTATCGCCCTCAATGTCGCCATATTCTTCTCGGCGTGCATCGAGCTGCTGGCGTATTGCACTATGTACGCGCCTGTGACGTGGTGTGCTTTCACCATCAGAGTGCAGCTGCTGTATTGGTGTGTGGCTCCATCGCGGTGTGATACCACCGCTACTTGGTAACAGCGTCCGTATGTCGGTGGCCGATCCTCCGGCCTCACTCAGTCCGCCCCCAGCGTTGAGCAAGCTGCGTTACTGAGGTTGAGTCCGACGTCCTGCGGCATTTTATCCGCATAGTCTCTAGTCACATCCAGATAGTCGGTTCCGCAGTCCTCCTGCGTGATGTGATGATGAGACGTCGTTGTGTACATCAACGTGAACCACCCTACATCTCCAGACCGCTAGGAGATAGAGTGCCGCCCCCAGACTCCAGCAATCGTGAATCATGCGCTCCACCGCATCCCCTAGCATTGTCACCTGTTCGTATGGGAGTGCAGCAACAGTGGTGTCCGAGTCTTGCGCTATAGCGGGTGGGATTGCAGGCAGCGTTATCCCAAATACAGCAGCTTCATAATTGGCAAGGCGGAGCACTGCCGCCTTCCGCATCGTGGTTAAGATGTCACGTAGTGTCTTTTCCGCTGGACATCCCCAGAATACGTGGTATCAATCTACCCACCCCACTAGTTCACACGTCAACTGTGGACAGTCGAGTCAATCGAGTCCCTTCGTCATTCGATTGTTCACCGAATCTGCATGCAGCTTGATCCGCACCAGCAACTGTTCACCCCACGGGTTCAGACCGACCACCCTCCGAATGTGCTGTCAGGATAGGGTTTGCAGCCCCTCAGTAGCGTGTGCGTTCAGACACTTTCATCGTTCTTGGCACTCGACACTGAGTTGGAGGCCTTGGTCCGCCTTCCGTTTGTTAAAAACAGATTAGGGCAGAGATCATCGTCCTCAAGAAACAAGCACGGGTGTGCATGAACAATGGCTACCGGCAGAAAATAAAGTGTTTCAAACACCAACAAGGCAAATTGGAATGCGAGGACTGATAATGAACGGGAACTATACTAGCGCGAAGACACAAAGTGCAGGACGCACGACAGACCCTCAGACGCAGGACTTTAATTTCGTCAAATGCATGTAGTTGTAAGGTGAACCAGCAGAAATGAACATCCAGTTTTGAAAAGCACACGTGAATGCGGGCCACGCTCAACCATGAGCGGGGAAGATTTAATTGTTGGCGGACGTCATGAAGGTGGGTCTTTCTCTTGAACCGATAAAATATCAGGTGTGTTGTGGCTTGTTGTTGAGCATTGTGGTTGCCAGTCGAAAAGTCAATACATGTTCAATGTCGACGTACTGTTGGTAGGCATAACCTCTCCAGCGGACCCGAGGTTGAACCGTCGTGTCACTGTTGCCTCCAGCTAACAGTGCCGTTGCACCGCTCCTCCGTTGTGAGAGAGTCCGGTAGTTGCTGCTCTTGAGACCGGTTCTCTTTGCCACTAGCCTTATTTGCTGACCCATCTCGTGCACTGATATGGGTGGGTCGTCGACCAGTTTGCATAATGGGCCATCATCCGAAAGTCGGGCCCGTCGAATCTCTTCTAATAGCACCGTGATCGAACAAACATGACACAGCCAATTGCATCCAGATGAATATAGTGTCCGTGATGTAAATAATAAGGTTACGTATATGTGTTACATCCTCCTTGAGCTGGACTCTAATCACCATCCCAGGAAGGTGATTGCCACATGCCCACTCCCGCAGGCTTCCTTCTTGCGTCAACTTCCACTTGAACTCCCTTCCACCTCTGCTCTCGTTGACAGTTCAATGGACAGAGGAAAACAAACGAACTGAAAAACCTGCATATGTAACCGGAGCGTACATCCGTGTCCATGAACTTCAATACTTCTGCCTTCATGGGGCCATCAACCATATCCGCCACCTATATTTGCATTGAACTTTTGCCTCTGTCCATGGCATAGTTCGCCAACCCGTCGGTCATCTTATTGCGATACCGGTAGTGATGAGACCAACTTTGATCTTCGCATAAATCTGCCAGCTTCCGGGACAGACGATACCAGTGTTGGAGCTTCGGGACATCGGAAGTTGTCGTCTCTCCATGAGCTCCAAAATCATCGTACTATCCCCAATGTCATGCGGCCCTTCCATTTCCTCTCCACGGCCTGCGTAAGTAGTCTGTGTAGACCTACGAACTCGGCCATGATGCTCGTCGTTGTTTTGCTTCCGAGCGCGGTAGCCGCCGCCCATACTGCCCCCGACATTTGTCAGTTACCTCCTGCAGAACACTTCTGCTTCCTCCGGGTACCGAATTTCACCTGGGCCCCCGTCAAAAAATCGAGCCGTTGCACCTGATATGTTCCTTGGATGGACTCAACATCCCTTACTTGTATCGCCATTTGCAAAAATGTCTGCTACTACAATTTTGTGCACGGACAAATAACTGTGTAAGCCCCAACTTGTATCTGTACAGGGCATCTACAAGTTCCTTCCGATGTCGTGCAAGCGCATCTGTGAGAGTCCTGCCCACCCGACTGTTTTGTGGAGCCGATCCACATTTGATCTCAGATATAGCTGCACACCGATGACCCACATTTCCCTGCAACCGTACGGTCCAACTTTTGTGTCTCTCCCCATTGTGTCAACCGTGGCGGGTAGTGCTGCAAGTTGCAGCTGAAAATGGTCGCGATGGTGCCCACATCCCCTCCGTCGTTGTCACCCAGATTGGTGCCTCTCCCCCATTGTCGAAGTAGGATTTGCCAAAAATTGTTTCGCCTCTGTGCACTCCTTGACTAGGTTCACCTCTGCCTTCTCTGCGGAGTTGGTGCTCGCGCATCCCGTGGCTGCACATATGTATCCTCGCTCTACGCGGATACACAATGTCGGCCTGTTAAGCTTCAATTTGACAATATTTTGCGTCTGGTACGGAGTTACACCTTCCATTCGATGTACTCGTGTCCGTGTCCGTTTCTGTAAAACTCTTGCTACCCTCCCGTTGCCATCCTCCAAGTGTTCCTGTAGTTGTCGGCTCGCCGCCCGAGCCTCTGCTTCCTTATTAGCCGTATGTATTGTTTTTCGTTCTGCTGCCAGCGTCTCCGCCCGACCCATTAAGGCTGCATGTACCCATACGGATCATACAGGAACTTACAAACCCCTCGCCACCACCTGCTCCACTTCGTCATTCTCTTTGTCCCATGGAATGACCGTCGTGGCCTTCCCCGTGTGTGGGTAATGTTGTTGCCCTCCCGCCCGTGCACTTCGAAGATGTGGTGATTATCGTTCATGCCATGATGCGCGTGCACCATTTCTTATTCTTTCCCTTTGGTAAGAATTGGAACCAACAACTCGGCTTAGTCTTGATACCACTCGTTGCTGAGGTCCCTCTGTCACTTCTTAATGGCCGTTCTCACTTCGAGCTCCGTGATGTTGTCATGCAACTCATCCAGGTCAGATGCGGACCAGTCTTTCCCCAGCCTTTCAACACTCCCTCGTTTGCTTACGCGGCCCCGTTGAAGTTAGGCTCCCTACTGTCCGAGATGATGTTGGCCTTGCCGTGAGAGTTTTGATTCTACTTTGACGTGAGCGTGGCAGTGTTGATATCACGTTGTCGAATTTAGTATATATCCTTTTAAAGAAATGTATGGTGCTGGACTTGAAATTTGTATAAAATGCCAACCCTTTTCCTGCAACTTTTTAGTTGCAAACGGCACCCCGTCTTTTGGCGCCGTACCAGCCTTAATCCTGGATGATACAGTGCAGCCAGCCAATCCGCAATGGCGATCGTACAGCCCCGGTTGCAAACGGCTATATACGCCGTACGAGGCCAGCGACACGTACTGCTACGACTGCGCACAATTAAAAGAGCAGGCCGGGTCATGTTAGACGTAGAGATCAAGGCCAAGTGACCGTTTCTCACTGATGGAACGGAGCAGCCGTGTACATATTCTAATCTGGGCTACGACATTAACCGTAGTGCTCCCCACTATCGTCGACACGGGGCTAACTCCTGACGCCCAAAGTGCTATTCCCCTATACCTGTTTTCAGCGTTTTGGTAGTAGAGGTAAATGGGTACGAGGCAGTTCATCAATGGGCCCGACCCAGGTTTGTAGCAGTGCTACAAACCAGCTCCACTGCAGTCGTTGATGCGGTTGGGGGGCTTCGCACGCCAGAGATCGACAGGTTTTGCAGCTCCCCGTATCGGCCTGGTTGTATTGTAGACAACATAACATGCTTCGGAGGGTTTGCGCGGTACAAATGTAATATTTACACAGTCATTGGTAGCTTTTCTGCTGCTACCGCTTCTACGAAGCACTATTAATACCAGGATTTAAAATAATAGAGAGATTTCGCAACCGTCATAATCCCTATTCCGATTCCAGTTATCATAACGAGATTTGTTTCGGATTAGGACTGAAGTTTACGTTTCGCAAAAATCCTATTCAGAATCAGAAACAAATGTTAGTCATTGCAAACATAACCATCAGTGTCAATGGTTACCAGTGGAGTGTCGTCGGGCGTAGCCCTGTTGGCATCGCCTACGCTAGCTATGCTTGTCATGGCCATGGTGGTGGAGCTGGAAAGAGGGTGTATTGATCGGTCACTGATTCCAAACATATAGCTTCGTTAGAGTATTAACTGATGCAGATGCGCTCATTGACTATCGATTTACAGGCGCTGAGATTATTCGAATTGCTTATGCTCTAAGACTTCACCAGTGTATCATAACGGACACCCGTGACGCGTCAGCTGCTACGAAGCCCTTGCCACGCTTCTAAAGTGCTTTCCGTGTCGCCTCTCGACTCTACGAAAGTCGATTGGCCGTTCAGATGAAATTTGCTGTAGAGTTACACTGTGTGTAGGTAAGGTACTCAAATAATTATCTATTTATAAATAATTTCGCTTATTTCAGTGCTGCTAGCTTCTATGATAATGAACAGATGGAGTGATCTTCTCAATTTTAGCGATTCGATGTTTACGCACTGTCTCCAACAATACAAGCGTGCCGTCACGGTTGCGTCAGGGTCAATCGTCGACGGCATTGCTCTGTTCAATGACGGCACTAATCACTTCATCTGTCGCCCCAGTCCACGCCGCAACGGACCACCAGGAGGAAATTTACAAACGATTGTGTACAGTGATCACAAGCGGCGTCACTGTATTCCCTTTCTGCCTATAGCCTATCGGATTTAATATCCGTTCCCTATCAGGGTACCTCGCTCTACTCAGGTATGAATGCCTGCAACACTCTTTTAAGTTCACTACGCGTTGCAGTCGAGCCGGGTTTTACTCACGTCAAGCAAAACTTTGCCCACCTCGAGTATGCAAGAGCGCATACGCTGCGGCTTTCTCCAGTTGCTGTGACGATCAAGTGCGCAGTGCTTATCGCAAATATCCACACGTGCATCAATGAAGGAAACCAAGTAAGCCTTGTGTTCCAGCTCAAACCACCAGTCTTAGAAGAGTGAAGAAATACATGTGTACATTTAATTTGATCTTGGATATGGGTTGACATTGTACCCACCTCGATTTATACGACTTAGCACGGCTTAGCCTTCCTGGTTATGTTTGTCTTGGGTCGCGCCCGAAGACGTCTGCTGGCTGAGCATCGATATCAAGCTGATGCGGCGAGGTTCAGCCTCAATTCGATCTTGACGGAATATAAATTCCTGATCGCGTTGGTCGCGGCGCACTTGATATTCCTCTTCACGCTCGCTCGACGTGGGACTCCATCAAAAGGTACAAGGGAGGCTAGGATAGTGTGTTTCACTTTCGTTGGGGTATTCTGGTTACTTGACGATGTCGGTGTGTTCGTCAGTTGCGATTCGATTTTGTCTTTTTGTCTGCTTAGCGCTTCGCATCCGCTAGACGCTGCATCGCCGAATCACGAACAACAGCACCGACGCAGACCTTTGAATCCGATTCTTTCATTGTATTCTCTTTTGCAAGCTGCGTTTCACCCTACCACTCGTCCAAATCGCTCATGATGTCGTCCATCAATCCCCGAATCTCTGTATACTCTTCATCAACGCCAGATGCCTTAGCCGACCCAGCCGCTTGGATACGATGCCTAGAGAGCAGCGTGTTAATGCAATTATGACAGGACTTGCTATTGACCGACTTCATGTTGAAGGTGGACAACTTGTTTAGGCACGCCGCGAATTGCTGCAACGCCTTCATGATTTGTTACGCCCTTGGCGATACGGGAGAATCCAGGTGACCTCCTTGAAAAGTAATAAATCTTCGTCTGGGCCGAATCGCTTTCTTGTTTTGAGAGTTCCCAATGAATGGTCGTCTGAACCTTGCTGGGTGATATCGGTCAGCAAGTCGTTGTGCGTATCGCCCAACAATTGCAACTCCGATCCCTGGTTGCCTGGTTCAGAAGTAGCTTCAGCAACCGAGGAGACTTGCGGGCAACCAAAAATGAGCGATTCAGTTTGGGGTTCATCACCCTGTATATTGCTTGGGCTCATGTCAAGTAGTCTTATTTCTATTGCCTTAAGACACATTTACATGGCCAACATCTAACCAAATGTACCGTTCTCTAGTCCGCTTTCACAGTCACTTGCACGTAAACTTATAGCTCTCTCGCTATTGCAGACTAAATACACCAACAACTGTTCCCAGTTGAAGTACTTGCCCGTGTCCTACACACAGCACCGAACTCTCTGTTTTTAGCAAAAGGTTTCAAAGAGAACAAGTGAGGTAAGATTTGCCTCCAGTCGCGAGACAGTAGTAGGATGTAAAAGTTCATAGCACTCACCTGCACTTGACAGTGGCTGAAGGCTTCGATCAGCTCAGATTTTCTCGCGTTGAACCGTGGCTGAACGTGCAGCTAGGTAGTTTTTATAACAGTTGAATCGATGTCAGCTCCTTTCACATGTACCATAGATAACAACATACCGGCAGACTTGCATTCACGCACGGTGACCAGTAGTCTTCGACTATGCATGCACGCAAACATCGCATATTAAAGGATTTTGTGGAGAAGCGAACCGTCTGAAGGCGGCACAACGCGGCATGCCGCCGCAAAGTGGAGTGTCGTAAAACGACGGAGATGGACGAACCGGTTGATGGGGGTCAACACGGAGCGACGGGAAATAGATTTTTGAAGGAAAGACGGAGTCGGATTAGACAACGGCTCCGCTCCGTTTACGCACGATCTTGAGACAAGGCCTGCGACATGAGGGGGCCCCGCTCTGAGGCGATGTTTATGCCCCGATCTACAACCCCGATCGACGGACCCCAAACTAGCAACTCGACAGACCCCGTTCCAGCAACTCGGTCACGTGATTAACGTAAATCAAGGCAACGATGATGGGTAGGCACGACAGGAAGTGATAGGAAGAACCCCGTAGAGCCAACGAGTGGCGAGGGAGGCACAGAATGGATAGGACAACATAAGGCTCAGTACCGAATTCTATTTGTGATACGCAAGTGGATTAATTTTGTTCTAAGAGCGAGCAGCCCGGACAGAGATATGCCCCAAGATAAATCGGCCACGTCGTTCGCTGCTGGATCGGTGTACTCAGCCGCCCACATCCTGTGCCCAATAGGAGGGACACGTTAAACGATACCGTCCACGCGTTGCTAATAATCCGACGCCGAAGACGAAGAACGCGCTGGCCCGATAACGCCGTGCACAACCGAGGAAACGCCGGCCCGATAACGCCGTTCACCCAAACTCAAAGAAGAGAGGAAGTCGTAACGCACGAGTGAGCAAGAGCGACGCAGCGCGAGAAGAATTCGCGCTGCGCATAAGAAGCACGCTTCATATGTTCTTAACCTACTTGGACCACACCCCACCCAGAGATACGCTACTCAAAAACCGGGAATTTGCCCGACGCTATCGCAAAGGGTTTGTGCGAGGACGACTTTGCATATTTCTGCTAAGGCACTGCTAATTGCAGCAGTGCAGCTAGCAGCATTCTGTACAGAAAAACACATATCTTGGAGCTTGAACTAGCACTACATCCCTGGGGCACTGGAAGGAAACAGTATAATGATCGTAGCTGTCGGTGCACCGTAGAGACTGTCGGAGAGGGCTCGCCCCAGTTAATTTCATGTATACAACATCATGTTCGCTTCTGACCTTAATCTGGAACCGGAGCTCCAGTTCCGGACTTCTTTATTCAAAATCCCAATCGGCTTTCCAGAAACAAGGCCATTGGCCAAATTTCGTAGCTGTAAGTCGACTGGATTCGGATTTGAACACTTTCGAAATCTCTCTAATACCTGGCAAACAGGAATTGATAGTCATTTCATTTTGGATTATTGAAAATTCATATTTCTTTTAGAATCGTAAATAAATATCAATACGGTATTCATATTCAAATAAATAATATTCATTCGAGCGAGCTGAAACGAATGAACGTATTAATACCGTAGACCAGTGTCGCCTTTTAATAGTTACATGCGTCACTCACTTTTAGCCAATAAAACAATAGGTATAATACCGGTACATTCGCATATCTCCCTGGTCATACGTTTGCCCGATGAAATAAATAATTGTGCGGCGCTCAAACGAAGAAGAAATACATTATTGCATACATCGACGTTATCATTATCGGGAACCCAATTATATCCATAGATAATGGAAAACGCAAAACTAAACCTCTCTATTAGCATACACAGTTATTAATTAGGACAGGGCTGAGAGTACCACAACAGCATTCAATATTACAGGTTTTACGGGCGGGTTGGTGGGTTCAAACCCGCGATAGTCATTCTCGCAGGTTTTCGACCCGCCAAAATGACTGGTTCGCTGCTCGTCCACCACTTTCATTTTTGACGGCTTCCACCACTTTCACTTTGACGGTTTCCACCACTTTCATTTTTGACGGCTTCCACCACTTTCATTTTTGACGGCTAAGGCGGCGCACTCTTTGTAAACGAGTGTGAGTGGATTCTACGATCGGTGCTTCTGAGGATGAAGAAATACACTAGCTGTCGAGAGGTCCTCGGACGTCGATGTGGCGCTAAGTAAACTCTAATTTTTTCCTGAAGAACGCCAAGAGAAGAGAGACTGTATACTGTATGTTGTTGCTGCTCGGGGTTCCGGTGAGGAAAAACGTACCACCACACTGATCTACACGATGAGAAATCTTCCATAGAAATCAAACTTTTACTGAGGAACCCCATCAAACCTAGTTAGTACCCGTACGTGTTCCAGCTCCGTTTCTAAGGATGAATGCAACAATTTTTACTCGAGTCCAAACAATACGAAACCACTGAGTTGTGGCCCTGGAACGTAGATGCTCGAGTGCATTGGCGCTGGTGCAGGTTCCGGTACAGTGATGGATGTTGCTGAGCACCTCTTGAAAACGATTTGAAAGCGTTGATGAACAAGGGGCTACGTTATTATTGGCAACAGCACACTCAAATAGTACGTGGCAACATGAAGTCCGACGACACCAACAAGAGCGTTGCAGCCGCAACACTAAGTGGTTGGTATTAATAGTGCCTGGGAAACTCCAACCTCGCGAGTGTTGCTCCGATTGCGCAACAAAGTAGGTGGTCAGCTTAACTTGGCACTTGTAACCGCACTCCTTATAGCGAGGCAGTTGCTGAAAGAATATTCGCACACGATCTGTGGTCCGATATGTTCGCCATACATTTGCATCGAAAGTCTGAACCCCTCTGTACAGGAGACTTTACGGCAAGACCGTTGGAAGGCGCGTGTCCCGGTCCAGCCCAAGTATCAGCTCGTTTTTAACAGCAACCTCGCCGGTTTTGAAGTTGAATGGCACTTTTATTCTGTGGGCGTCCCTCAAGTGCAGTGCAAATAATGGTTCGTGTGGTCTCCTGCCGCTTGCGTCTGAGCTGCAGTGAGGTCGACCACCCGCTCTTCCGCCGCTACTACTCCAGGTGCGGTCACAGTCTCCATCCACTTTGCAACAATGTGAACTACCCTTTTACATGTACTACCCTTTTTCTATCTATCCACAGGAGCAACCGAGAACGCGGCGTCAAGGTCCGTTGCAACCTCCTCCTTATCGGATCCCATGGAAGACAATCCTCTTTTCTAAACTGTGTACGACCTTGATGCAGCTCCTGCGATGCTTCCCGCACTGCTGTCCGGAGCACGTCCAGCGCTGCTACTGCGGCACGTCCATCCACGTGCAGGTGACGTTCGCTAAGGATCTGCCCGCCAATGGTCACGCGAATCTGCTTGTCTGCGCTCGCTTTGAGCCTTCGCGGGTGGTTCCTCTGTGGCCGTCACACATAGCAGCCACTCCAGGGTTCGAGAGTGAAGACGACCCCAATCAGGAGAACGAGCGCAAACTTCTACCCGGGGAGGTGGTGCCGTTGCCTGCGAGTCTCCTGGCCTCTGGCAAACGACAGGCGAAGCAGACGCTGTGGATCCGAGCAGACAGAGAAGGAGACGTCAAGCAGCAGAAGCTGCCCAAGGTTTGCAGTTGTTATTTCTTCTTTTGTTGGTATACACTAGGACAAGAATTGATAGTTTTTCTCCAGGACGCCGCCTTGTACGTGCTCAACAACCACCGGTTCCCCAAGTGGCTCTACAGCTACGACAGCAGCATCACCAGGACGCAGCGGGAGATGACGCACCACCTGGTCGTCTACGTCTTCCAGCTCTCAGGCAACGGGTCCCAGCCAGGGAGGTCCATGCGACTGTTCTAGCGCGGCACGAGTCGCCTGGGTTCTCTCTCATCTCCTACCGACGGTCGGGTAACAATTCCCGCGACGCGGATGCGATCTGCCAGCACTCGATTCAGCTTCTGATAACACATTTACTGCTGTGGATGTTGATTCTCCTGATATTGCTGCTTCCAAGTCAGATGACATGGAGATCGATTCATTTGGTGATCAAATTGGTCGGCCATCAGCTGGTCCACTCCCTCAATCAAGCGGCAAACTCGAAAGCGAGTTCGAGGATGCACTAGAGCAGCAACGAATTTATGCTAGCACCCAGCCTGGCAACACGAACGAAAATACTGCGGCTGACAGCAGCATCGACAGTGACATGGTCTTCTGGGTGTATGACGCTCGAGTCCGTCACTCAGAATTGGTGGAGAAAACGAAGCACCTGGCTATTTTGTGGCGCTTTTTCAGCTGCGTTTCCCTGTCCGACGCGGGGTCACTGCTGACAGCTTAGGCGAACAGATCCGATCCCATTGGCGGCGAGCAGCTGGTGCGCTTTGTGCGTCGCCTAGGAGCCGAACCTCACACCTGGAAGGAGTCATGAACTCGTTCTTGCTCGGCCTTTGCAGAATTTCACCTTTATTTCCACATGAACAACGGCCCTCGCGTGAGCAGTCTGTCGTACAATCAACCGCACATCTTCTGTTTCGGGCGTTTTCTTCGCGCGCTATCCAGTACGCTCTCCAGTCGGCATTTGCGGTGGAATCCGAGCGTATCGATAAGCAAGAGCGTCGTGAAAGGTTTATCACGCTGGTATTAGATCTGTATGCTATACTGGGCGATCTTCTTCAGTTGGGATCGACAGCAGGAAATCACATTCCACTCCCAGCACTGGTGGATGAAGTTCTGTCAGTGATTTACAGCCAGCCACGGTTCAGTGCACTTCGGGTCGAGGTGTCGACTTTGCTAATGGGCCAAACGCCTTCGAACTCGCAAGTGGAGACAGTAGAAAACTTCTTCCGTGTATTCGAGGCTCAGATCCAGGAGACAATGTTTGTGACCGACACAAGTCCACGCGAAAATCAGAGTGGCTTGACGGACGGTGATGCTACGTCGTGGAGCCGTCGGTGGCTATTAGAACCAGGTTCCATTCATGTAGCTAGCATTTCGCAGGTGTCAGTTGAACCATCATGTGTCGAGTTGTGCCGGTGGATACACGAACTCGCCTGTATTGACATCGCGGTGCAGGACAACGGCTCGCAATTATCTATGCGCTCAGTGCTCCCTATGTTGAGCGGGATGGGGTCCACCGATTTGGTACTGGATGGACGTTTGCGAGGATTTCGGGCGACTCCAAGCGGTATCTCATCGATGTTGCCAACTTCTGGAGGGTGGTCCATTGGAGACTATGCTGCGAGCTTCTCCGACAGCACACACACGTTTGAAGTCGACTTGTACGCTTTTAAAGAAAGTAACTTGGACGCGGACAATCACAGTGGTCGTCCACTCTGCAGCAACAATTCTGTCGTTCAGCGTATCAGCATGACGTTTGCGTTGGAAGAGCACCTGGACGAGGGCGACTTCTCTACATCTGTCGATCCTCGAGACCTATTCATATTCTTCCGTGGCGTTGTTTCCTACGCAGCGTACGTGGACAATGTTTCACAAAACCAACAAGGCCAGCTCGTGGATATGTCAGTCGCGACTCGATCCGTCGTGTTTAGAGAACTCCAGTGGGCGCCGCAGCTAGAAGTCCAAGGCGGCTACGTCGCAGTTCCACCTTGATCCGTACAAGGTGGTGAGCTGGAAACCCGCGGAATTCGGTTGCGATTTATAGCCGTGAACTTCGAACATAGATGTAGATTCGCTGTCTTCGTAGACGGGAATAATTCGGGCGCTTGGCTGTTTCTACCAAAAGGGTCCATTCACTGCCGCCTTTCCGTCTGAGATTTGTGTCAAGGAGTTGGAAGTTAACAGTTCCCGCCGGGAATACATTTACATCTCCTCGTTCGCACGTTAAAATCATTCCACAAGCCCCACGACCAGTTTCCACAGCTCACTTCCCTGCTCAGAGCCAAGAACACGTGGAAATCTGCCATCTCTGCCTCGAAATTACCTCCAAGATGGATACATCTATCCCAGTGAACGCGCCATCAGGTTCATTACTTATCGAGTCTGACCCAGCAAGTCAGCAGTACACGCCCGACTGTACGCACAAATCTGTGATCCATCCAAAGTCTCAGCTCATGCTCTCAAACACTTGAGAGAAGGAAGCAGCAAAACCCACCGTAATTGTCGCTGCCCTTTACAATGCCGAGTCACGCTATTCACCACTCCAGTGATGACGCGAGGCCATTAAATTCCATCGATTACACCGAAATGAGACGACGTGACCTGTCCACCTCGAAATTTGAGTGCTGATATCTAGACTGTGTGATACAGTCTGCATTGTTGAAGTTTTTGGTTGCGGTGCTGGTGCTTCGCGGAGCTTGTTGTGGTCTGCGGCTTCCGTAGCGGCAGCAGAGTGCCCTTGAAGTCAGCATTCCTACACAACAGCGTTATTTAGAACACGTCAAAACACAAAACATTGAGTCAGGGCAAGAATAAATCTCTGTAAAGCAGCATTTTACTGCTCACGAACCTTCTCGATCAGCTCCAATCGGGCGTGCCTGCTTGTCCGCTGAAAGAGACTCGTGGTCAACAATACGGAGCCTGTAGGCTGCAGATTCATCTGGGTTTCCTCGGCTTCGGCATCAACGCGTGGACCAGAGTGGAACCATTCTTGATGATACGAACCAGTGCTGGCAATCAGGTTCCCTTTACTCGCAGCAGATTTCTCAGCGGCGAACGTCAGCGGGACGTGGAGGAGGAGCCTTAGCAGCTTTGAATGTGGTCGAATCAGCTACACGAGGCATTCTAAAAATCAAGCCATGCAAACGCGTTAATGTGGCCGTGCTGAATGAAAGAGTAGAGCGTCTGACTCACCGTAACGCGGCGTTCTCGGTCATGTCCAACTCGTTGGAATGTCTGTCCTCCGTCCCTCCTCGGTAGAAACGATTACATGTAGACTGCGCGGACCTCGCGTGGTAACATCGGCGTTGTAGTTGCGCAGGAAGTGGCACGAAACCACACGCCCCATGGTCTCCGGTCCGAGTCCGTAAGCCTTTTCTTGGTCGGTTAGAGAAGTGAGGGAGACAGAAGACAAGAGCAGCACTCGACGCCAGAAGAAAGGAAAAGTCAAACCGGACGGTGGCTGCTGAGACTTGTGCTGTGCCAAGGCACGCGCCTTCCAAACGGCTGCCTCGTTTTCTATTCTCATGTAAAGAGGGTACAGACTCTCGGTGCAAATGTTAGGGGAAATATTGGTCTACAGATCATGTGCTAATATTGTTTCACCAGTCACTTCGCTATAAGGAACAAATGTCTTCCCAGATGGTATTTTTGCAAATGTAAACCGCTCTTTGCCGTTGTTTGTGAAAATTCACAATAGGCGGCCACTGAGCAACAGCAACAACAATAGCAACAGCTACCAGTACCTGCAATGAAGTCGGTGGAACCAACCAGATAAATGTAAACCACGATGGAAGACAGTGGAGCAAAGACACGAAGAGCTTCCGCCGTGGCCAATGATGTGGCCGTGCGTACCTGTGAATTGGTGCGACGCGGCGGTACTTTCGGTCCTCTGCTGATCGTCTAACCACGAGGCACTTCTTGTTGTGTACCAGACCGGTGTGTTTAAACAAGCGGCGTGCTCGAGACTTCAGCAGATATAAAACAAATCGCCTTTGGACGCAATTTTGAGGGTGGATCCGTCACACTTTGCCAGTATCGCCATCTCAAACAACCAGCGAGACGAGCTGTTGGGTGCTCAGGGCTCGATTCTCGCCAAGTACTGCTGCAGAAGCAGTGGGTTTTCAAAGATTGGTAGAATCCATGGCGAGCGCAACCGGTGAGGGCGACGTATATGCGGAGTTAATCACATTTACAACTCTTGTCGAGTCTCGCAGCGACCTTTGGTGATGATGCAACGTCCACAATAACAAGATACTTGAAGTACAATGTCAAGGACACAGCGTCCTGGACGCTGCACTGCTTCAAGGAAATGTTGATGCTGAGAAGACGATGACGTAGTGAAGAAGGCTTGCGAATTCGCGCTGGGTGACCTGGAGAAGCTGGAATTACGCTGTGCGACAGACTTTCAGTCGCTTTCCACAATAAGATGACAGGTAGGTTGTTGTTTGATGGCATCTCTCTGCTGGTCGCTACACTCTGTGATAAGGTCAGCATTGATTGTCGAAGCTGACTCAACAACTCATAAGAATGTCACGCACGTCGTGCTCCGACAATTCATGGAAGGCGAAATGTTGACTTTATCGGTACTTCAGTGCGGAAGCACCAAGAAACTCCCATTTCCATTGTCACGGTTACGGATTGGAGGTGCAAAGAATTCCACACAGACGGCCACTTCTATCGAGGGTCATTTTTGAGATTATAGATTACTTCTGGTGGACAGGTGGTTTCATTGCGGTGTGCTTGATGGGGTTTAACGGCCTCGCGTCACCACTGAATAATGGGTATGCAAGGTGAATTGAAGTTGTGAAGGCCCGTAATGGTTGCTGTAGGTCCGGTTGCTTCCGTCAAGATTATTAGAGCATGAGTCGAGACGATAAATCACGGCTTTGCTCAATAATATTTTCGCCAGGCGTTTGCTGCTAATTTGTTGGACCGGACTTGTCGAGAAAGGAAGCTGCAGTCGTGTTCACCATGAAGAATCTAGAAATCAACATGGTTTTCAGACAGAAATTCCATGTCTCTTGTTTCCAAGCACGGAGGGAGTGATGCAAATTGGTCGTGGATTTTAGCGTATGGAAACTGTGTTGCGGTGGACATTGAACTCTCTATACTCTTTGACCTGAATCGCCGTGCTCGTAACATGCAAGGGGATGAGAAGGCGGCAGCAATGGACCCTTTTCGCTAGCAACAGCTAAGAACCCAAATTTTGATGAAAGCTACGACGCTTCTACGCCGGCTTCAAGCAGTTAAACTGCGTTCGCATTGTAGTTGACAAGGCCGAAAACTTACGAGCTAGCGACTTCGTCGAAATACGGCTGTGCCGGATTAATCTGTCGATTCGAGTTGAGGAGGCAGCCGAACCAAACGGTTTCTTTGCGCTCGTGGGGGAACTGTGTATGGGTCAACCAACATGCACGCTAGCTACGCTCGAGCGAATGACTGGATTTAATCTGTTGGAGAGTCAAACGTTGGTTCGAGGTGCAAGACGGAGTTGACGTGTGAGTCAGGTGGACGCCAGCCATTACGCAGAGTTACATTTGCGTGATCAAGGGAAGGAGCTTGGAGTGCATGCTTTATGCTAGCTAGCTGTTCGAGGTTTGGATGACCTGCTTCGACGTAGAAGATCTGTCAGGTTGCTTCATGTTTCAACATTGGGCATGAGGACTGCAGCCTGTGCTCTATGATACTTTTTGCACTTCCAACGATTGTTGAAGTGATGCCCCAGCCTTGTGTAATGCATCAATTGTCTGATACAATATGTGGTTGAACCGTTTATATGATCTTGCGACGAAAAAGGCCTTTTTCAGGAAGCACAAGTTTTGTAAAATAACAAAAGGGTAGAGTATATGTTTATACAGGTTTAACGCAGTTTGACAAACGCCGAGCGCCAAAGCAGAGAGCGCCAGTCACCCCGCAGCTCAGTGCCACACCCGCAAAGCTACAGCATACACCAGCTCCTTCCACCCACAAGCGGCCTTTGCACAGTCCAAACGTGAAACAAAATTGGGTTTCTGTTCCCTTCCTCAGGCCCCATACTATTTTCCATACACAGAAGAGTCACCAGTTTTCGCTGAGTCAAATCCAGCTCACCCAAGTGGGACAGTAGATGCGGTAGTTACTTTCTGCCTGCGTCTCCTTGCCTTGGTCCCTCTTCGCCCAAAAGTCTCCACGTAGCGTCGTCCATCCAAATTCCTCCCTTCCTTCGTGTGGTCTCCTGCCGCTTCTTGCGTCTGAGCTGCAGTGAGGTCGACCACCCGCTCTTCCGCCGCTACTACTCCAGGTGCGGTCACAGTCTCCATCCACTTTGCAACAATGTGAACTACCCTTTTACATGTACTACCCTTTTTCTATCTATCCACAGGAGCAACCGAGAACGCGGCGTCAAGGTCCGTTGCAACCTCCTCCTTATCGGATCCCATGGAAGACAATCCTCTTTTCTAAACTGTGTACGACCTTGATGCAGCTCCTGCGATGCTTCCCGCACTGCTGTCCGGAGCACGTCCAGCGCTGCTACTGCGGCACGTCCATCCACGTGCAGGTGACGTTCGCTAAGGATCTGCCCGCCAATGGTCACGCGAATCTGCTTGTCTGCGCTCGCTTTGAGCCTTCGCGGGTGGTTCCTCTGTGGCCGTCACACATAGCAGCCACTCCAGGGTTCGAGAGTGAAGACGACCCCAATCAGGAGAACGAGCGCAAACTTCTACCCGGGGAGGTGGTGCCGTTGCCTGCGAGTCTCCTGGCCTCTGGCAAACGACAGGCGAAGCAGACGCTGTGGATCCGAGCAGACAGAGAAGGAGACGTCAAGCAGCAGAAGCTGCCCAAGGTTTGCAGTTGTTATTTCTTCTTTTGTTGGTATACACTAGGACAAGAATTGATAGTTTTTCTCCAGGACGCCGCCTTGTACGTGCTCAACAACCACCGGTTCCCCAAGTGGCTCTACAGCTACGACAGCAGCATCACCAGGACGCAGCGGGAGATGACGCACCACCTGGTCGTCTACGTCTTCCAGCTCTCAGGCAACGGGTCCCAGCCAGGGAGGTCCATGCGACTGTTCTAGCGCGGCACGAGTCGCCTGGGTTCTCTCTCATCTCCTACCGACGGTCGGGTAACAATTCCCGCGACGCGGGATGCGATCTGCCAGCACTCGATTCAGCTTCTGATAACACATTTACTGCTGTGGATGTTGATTCTCCTGATATTGCTGCTTCCAAGTCAGATGACATGGAGATCGATTCATTTGGTGATCAAATTGGTCGGCCATCAGCTGGTCCACTCCCTCAATCAAGCGGCAAACTCGAAAGCGAGTTCGAGGATGCACTAGAGCAGCAACGAATTTATGCTAGCACCCAGCCTGGCAACACGAACGAAAATACTGCGGCTGACAGCAGCATCGACAGTGACATGGTCTTCTGGGTGTATGACGCTCGAGTCCGTCACTCAGAATTGGTGGAGAAAACGAAGCACCTGGCTATTTTGTGGCGCTTTTTCAGCTGCGTTTCCCTGTCCGACGCGGGGTCACTGCTGACAGCTTAGGCGAACAGATCCGATCCTATTGGCGGCGAGCAGCTGGTGCGCTTTGTGCGTCGCCTAGGAGCCGAACCTCACACCTGGAAGGAGTCATGAACTCGTTCTTGCTCGGCCTTTGCAGAATTTCACCTTTATTTCCACATGAACAACGGCCCTCGCGTGAGCAGTCTGTCGTACAATCAACCGCACATCTTCTGTTTCGGGCGTTTTCTTCGCGCGCTATCCAGTACGCTCTCCAGTCGGCATTTGCGGTGGAATCCGAGCGTATCGATAAGCAAGAGCGTCGTGAAAGGTTTATCACGCTGGTATTAGATCTGTATGCTATACTGGGCGATCTTCTTCAGTTGGGATCGACAGCAGGAAATCACATTCCACTCCCAGCACTGGTGGATGAAGTTCTGTCAGTGATTTACAGCCAGCCACGGTTCAGTGCACTTCGGGTCGAGGTGTCAACTTTGCTAATGGGCCAAACGCCTTCGAACTCGCAAGTGGAGACAGTAGAAAACTTCTTCCGTGTATTCGAGGCTCAGATCCAGGAGACAATGTTTGTGACCGACACAAGTCCACGCGAAAATCAGAGTGGCTTGACGGACGGTGATGCTACGTCGTGGAGCCGTCGGTGGCTATTAGAACCAGGTTCCATTCATGTAGCTAGCATTTCGCAGGTGTCAGTTGAACCATCATGTGTCGAGTTGTGCCGGTGGATACACGAACTCGCCTGTATTGACATCGCGGTGCAGGACAACGGCTCGCAATTATCTATGCGCTCAGTGCTCCCTATGTTGAGCGGGATGGGGTCCACCGATTTGGTGCTGGATGGACGTTTGCGAGGATTTCGGGCGACTCCAAGCGGTATCTCATCGATGTTGCCAACTTCTGGAGGGTGGTCCATTGGAGACTATGCTGCGAGCTTCTCCGACAGCACACACACGTTTGAAGTCGACTTGTACGCTTTTAAAGAAAGTAACTTGGACGCGGACAATCACAGCGGTCGTCCACTCTGCAGCAACAATTCTGTCGTTCAGCGTATCAGCATGACGTTTGCGTTGGAAGAGCACCTGGACGAGGGCGACTTCTCTACATCTGTCGATCCTCGAGACCTATTCATATTCTTCCGTGGCGTTGTTTCCCACGCAGCGTACGTGGACAATGTTCCTCAAAACCAGTGGGGGCGGCAGTCGAAGCTCGCCGATATGTCAGTCGCGACTCGATCCGTCGTGTTTAGAGAGCTCCAGTGGGCGCCGCAGCTAGAAGTTCAAGGCGGCTTCGTAGCGGTTCCACCTTAATCCACGAACTGTTTGAGCTGGAACACCGCGGAATTCGGTAGCCGTGAACTTCGTACATAGATTAGATTCGGTGGTGTAGCATTCGAAATGCAAGCACAAAAGCGCAGTCTTTGAGGACGCAAAATACAGACTCTTGGCTGTTTCGAGCACAAAGGTGGCGCCTTTCCGCCTGAGATTTGTGTCAAGAGCTGAGTTAACAGTTCCCGCCGGAATACATTTTATCCCCATTCGCACGATAAAATCGTTCCACGAGCTTCCACGAGCGCCGCGGCCAGTTTTCACCATTCTCCTCCCTGTTCGAACCAAGATCAATGAAATTATGTTATATCTGCCTCAAATTTATATCCAAGGTGGATACATACATGTATCCCAGTCACTCATGGTGAATCAGCAGGACACCCGACGATAAGAGCAAATTCCATCATCAGAATTCATACTCTCAAAATCTTGAGGGAGGGGGTCAACGGTACCCAAAGCAACGTCAATCCATCGGCACGATATTGTACACAAGCCCAAACGCGCAATTCACCCCTCCAGTAATGACGAAAAGCTTCAGTAACCACACCGAAATGATATCCACGCATCGAAAATACACGATAGAGGTGTCCATCTGCTGACATCGAGAAAGTTGTCTGTTTTTGTTTGTGTGCTGATGCTGTTTTGCAGAGCTTGTTGGTGCAGTCGACGGCTTCAGGTGCGGCAGTAGAGTGTCAACGAAATAAATATTTAAGCTGAGTCATTCTCCTTTAACTTTGGACCATGCTCGGAGCATGACGTGGGAGGCATTGTTATGAGTCGTTCAACCAGCTTCGACAACCACGCAATACATTGTAATTAGAACACTTTTAAGATCAGCAGCGCGATCCAACCAAGCGACACCCACCTTTCTCCAAACCGACTGAAACCTGCTCGAATTCGCGAGTCTTCGTCATCGCGTGATCACCTTGTCAACATCAACGTTTCCATGCAGTGATACGACGTCCCTAATAGCCTGTTTTATTGTTGGGACCGCTGCATTGACATCAAGCGATCGCTGTGAGGCTCGACAAGTGTTGTAAATGCGTTTGTTCCGGATATACGTCGCCCTTTACCGCTTGAACATCCAACGCCGTCACCAATTTCCGCAGATACGTCCCCCTGCGAGGGCCCAGATAGTCTTTCACTAAGCAACCCCGCAGCAGCATACTACACCTTTTCCCGGACAAGCTGCATTTTTTCCAATCAAGATGGAAATAGTCCAATTTAGTCTGCGCATGACCAGTCCATTTATGTACTCGTTCCGAGATGTGCAAATCAGCCCCGGGAATCGTTCCGGTCAAGTTGCACTGTTCTCGAATTTACTAGAAGCTCGATCGAATCTAAGCCCACCAAGCTCGCCTTCATTGTGCAATATGCCACCACAGCCAAACCCTGAGAAAACTGCCAAGCGTTTCGAGAGAGAGCAGGCTAAGGCCCGCGTTATTCGAGCCTATAAGGAAGGACGCGACTGGCGAGACGGAGCAAAGAGCAACGACGTTCACTACAGCACTGCTCGCCGGGCTGTACTTGCTGCTGATGAGGAGACAAAGGAGCACGGCGGTCTCCGAGCGTCAAACGTAAAGCTGACAGTGGAAGGAATGTGCCAGCTTGAATAATACATGCCGCCGCACGCTAGCTGACCTGCGCGACCTCCTTCGCATCGACCTGGGAATATCCGTGGGCAAGTCTACCGTCCACACAGCGCTACAAGGGATGCTGTACTCCATGAAGCGCGTGCGCATTGAGAAGGCTACAATGAACTCCGCCACTAACAAAGCCAAGCGCAAGGCGTTCGTCGAAAAGCTCAACAAGCACATCGATGCAGGTAACATGATAGTATTTCAAGACGAAACTAACATTAATCTTTATCTTCCACGGACCACTGGTTGGTCTCGTGTAGGTGAGCGCGCTGTCGTCACGCTGCCGCCATCTCAGGGGCAAAACCTACATGTTCAGGGTGGGGTTTCGGCCGGCACGGGTATTGTGCTGCTCAAGACACACGAGGGGTCCGTCAAGAAGGAGGAAAATGCCCACTTCCTAGCCGATCTGTTCATGGCTGCCTTACGCACGAATGAGTTTCAAGAGCTCGAACCAAACCAGAAGATCGTCATCGTCACGGATAACGCCACAGCGAACAGCGGTGTCGAGAGTCTAGCCCGCCAATTGCTTGCCGGGGATGGCGTTGTCAATTTGCATCGACTTGAAAAAGCACCTCGCGGACCGCAAGGAGGAGATGATGGTGCGCGGCGACTACGACACATACAAGGAGCATCGGATCGCCATTATGAACGAGGCTGTTGAGGCCAGCGAAGGCGTCATTACACGCCGCCTCGTGTGGAGGTTCGAGCGTCACTGCATGCGGCACTGCTTTGCCGCTGAACGAGAAGAGGATATGAAGCTGGGGCTTGAGTCTGAGGAGAGGCTCGATTTGGAAGTCGCGGAACGCTCCCATGGGTCAAAGCGCAAATCATGAAAACGTCTGGTTTTGGGCAACGTGCATAGAAATTGTGTTTGCCTTTTTTGCATTTGTGCATCTTGATTGAAAAATGCAGCTTGTCCGGGAAAAGGTGAAGAAGGCGACATCGAGTTCTGAGCACTCAGCAGCCCTAGGACGTCGACACTGGCGTTGTGCGACAGATCATCACAGCCCCGGTTGGTTGGCGTCCATGGAAACGATTTCTTTGATATTTGTTGAAGTCTCGAGCGCCGCTTGCATAGTCACACCGGTCTGGTTCAAAACAAGAATTGACATCGTTGGCCAAGAAGTACTACAGAACTTGTCTGCGGCCTCCTCGTGATCCAGTCTTCATCGTTCAGTCTTAGATCATCTCTTCACTGTTCTTGCTGCACTCAGATGCGTATTGCCTACGTAGACGGTGCTCCTGTGAAGATGCAGGCAGATAGGAGCGAGCGACCTTTGAGTGGAGAAGACCAGAAAGGAAGACACTTAGTTCCCACGGAGAAGATTTGGGATTGAGGAGGAAACCTCGCAGGTGACAACCTCCTCTTGTAGTTAGACATGCAGTGAACTACCTGTCGCATACAAATAGTCAATCGACTATTGAGACTGAACACAGGCAACTTCAACCTCATGGTGGTAAGCTGTGAGCTGGCGGAGCTCGACACGCCATCTCCACACTTCCACTTCGAGTCAGCCTTGCTCGCAGTCTTCCTCCTAGCTCACAAGCTAGTCACGACCTTCTGCATTGCCATCCCCAATGGCCAGCGGCAACGGCACTACGTTCAACCGCTCTCGAAACTTGCGAAACAACGTAGGACCGAGCGCCTTCGTAAAGATGTCGGCGAGGTTTTCCGTCGACGGACAGTAACGCACTTCGAACTCGCCCCACTCATGAAAGTCCCGCACCCTGTGGTACTACAGGTTCACGCTCTTCGTCTTGTAGTTTCCGTTGATCTCCGTCAGGACGGTGATCGTTGCCTGGTTGTCTTGGTAAAGCACGGTAGGGTGGTGACGCTTGAGGTTCAGCTCCTTGCACAAGTTGTGCGTCCACACGATCATTGTCGATCACTCGTTCGCAGCGACGAACTCGGCGCAGCACGTGTCGTCTGTGACGATCCGCTGTTTGCGCGACTTGTAGGCGTACGTACAGCCGTTGAACTGCAATACGTACCCTGTGATCAAGTGGCGGTCATCCTTCTCGTTTCCAAGGTCAGCGTCCGCGAACGCCACAAAGTGCAAGTCCGGCGTCTCCTTCTTCTCCCACAAGACGGTAGTCCGAGATACCTCGCAAGTACCGCAGGACCCGCTTGGCCATGCTGAAGTTCTCGTGCGTGTACTTATTCAAGTACTTGCCCAACGTTCTCACGGCGTTAGCCAGCTCAGGACGAGAGCACTGCACCAGGTACTGAAGACATCCCACAGCAGCACGATATGGTAGGTTCTCATCATGTAAATCCTCTGCATCATAAGCTGCATGCAAAGGAAGAGCACCAACGGTTTGCGGCGTGGCCACCGCTCTGAACTTGTCCATGTCAAACCGGCTCAGAATCTTCTCGACGTAGCCGCGCAGCGAGATCCACATCGCCTGGCCCGGAATATAGTTGATCTCCATGCCCAACAACAAGTTCACGTTCACGGACCCCAAGTCCTTGATCTTGAACTTGCGTTTAAGTTCACCGACGACAAGCTTGATGTTCTCGGCATTGGCAGCGATGACAACATCGTCCTCGTAGACAGTCAGGAAAATCGGACTTCCTCCCACTACTCGCCAGTACACACCATTGTCCATCTTCGACCTCTTAAAGCCGCATGAACGCAGGTGCTCGTCAAGCATCTTGTACCAGATCAACGACGCTTGTTTTAAACCATATAGACTTCTCAGTAGCCTACACACACGACCGCTTCCGTCGTTGAAATACTCCGGCATATCCATGTAAATCTCCACGTCGTCCCCGATTGGGCCGTTCAAGAATGCCGTGACGAAGTCGATGTGCTTGCACAACAGACCGTAATGCAATGCCAACAGCAACACCAACTTGACTGCTTCGTACGAGACCACGGGAGCGTACGTCTCCCAAAAGTCCACCCGTACTGTTGCTGGCAGCCTTTGATCGTAATGCGCGTGCGGTGGCGAATCACCTGTCCATTCGGGTTCCGCTTCCGCACGAAGACTCACTTGCTAGTCAGAATCTTCTTCCCCTTTGTGCGCTCCACCAGCTCCCACGTGTTGTTGCGCATTAAGTCCGAGTACTCCTTCTCCAATGCTTCCTTCCACTTGTTAGCATCAGGGGCTTGAAGAGCCTCCTGAATACTCTGTGGCTCCATGAGCAAGTTCACAGCTTGCACCACCAGGCTCGCAGGAATCTCAACTTCATAGTCCTGCAGTCGGACATTGGGACGGCGAACACGTGAAGAACGACGAAACGATGTAACCGCGCGCGAGACCTCACCTCTCCACCCATCGGCTTCGTCGTCGTCTTCACTGCTCGTGTCCCAAAAGCCCTCGTACGACGTGATGCGACCCAACAGATCGGCAGGGTCTCCAAAGCTAACATCCCCGTCATCATGATCCACATCACCAGCATCAACTTCATTGCCTGCTAAATAACCGCTATCGCGGTCTCCCACTGAAGGCGAAGCCTGTCGATCCGGCGGCGATCTGTCCGTTGCCTCCTGACCGTTGTTAGGCAAGTCGACAACGCCATCAGCACCACTTTCACGTTCAGACACTTCGCGTTGAGAAGCGTTAGCTCACACCCTCGGATGTCGGCGGAGCAACTGCCGCAGCACCCTCCGTCGGAACCTCTTGCCCAGCTACCAGCCAACGACCAGGCGCACCTGACATTGCCAGAGCAGAAGATCCACTTCCTTCATCAGCAGCAGGATAACCGCAGGCAACACGAACTCCACAGCGTTGACGCTTTGAAGGACCCGTACAATCATCATGAGAGCAGCGCTTCATACCAGAAGTCTCTCGATGCATAACAGGTAGTCGCACGTAAGGTATGGTCGGAGGCAACACATGCCGTCCTCGACCATAGCGGTTTGAGAGTATCTTGATCACATACGAAGCTTTCACAGTCCAGTCTTCTTGAAACTCGACTGAGCGAACTTCTACAATGTTACCCGTGATCAAGTTCAGGATGCGATAGCTCTCTGAATGCTTCGCGTACCCTACAAACAACCCCGGCTTCCCAGGGTTTTCCAGCTTGCTCTTGCGCAACACCTTGGGCGTGAAGATGAAGGCTATGCAGCCCCACGTCCGCAACGATGTCATGTCCGGTCGCTCTCCAAAACGGCGAAAGTATGGAGTCTCACCTTTCCATCTTCGTCAGCGGCGTCGGGGGCAGCAAGCAGAGTTCATTTGTCGGTTATGCAACTCCAGTCGAGGGTGCGGCGTGGAGGGTGTCTCGCTGAATCAAATTATAGACTGACCTGGCGAATTCCTACAGCTATCGTGTTGGTTTGAGGACCACCTATTGCTTCTATGGGCCGGACTTTGTCACGACGAGGGAGACGCCTTTCTCTTGTTGAAAAATCAGAGTCATTATACAGGACACATCTTCGTCAGCGGCGTCGGGGGCAGCAGACCGACTGGGTATCCGATGTAGCGGCGATGATACCAGCTGATGTGGTCCAGCTTGGACATGATGGTGGAGGCAGCGTTGTGGCGATGGCCGGGACCGGGCGCCAGCACCAGATCGCGAAGCCGATGAGTTACTCCAAGTTCTGGAGGCGAACCCCGAGAGCCATGCGGATCGTCCTTCTGCCGTGCACCACGACGTCCACTGGCGCCAGGTCGCTGCATACTTTCGGTGACTCCCAGCAGCCAGAGCCTGGGTTTGTAGCTGGTGGAGAATGTCTTGTACATTTTTCTGGCGGAGCTGGGGACTAGAGTCTGGGACCACGACGACACAAAGTTAGTCCATGTAGCACGTAGTGAGGCATCATGAATGCGCGAGCCTGCATCGGCGATGCGGTTGATGGACCCCGGCAAGTGGCTAGCAGATAGGCGAAACTGGTGCGAGGCTTCACTGAAGCCGATGGCGCAGATCAGTTCTTGGGCAAATGAATTGTCGGAGCGCAGCTTGTTGATCCAGGAGACTGCACTTGCATTGTCGGACCAGGCGTGGACATGGGTTACTTGGTTCGCCTGGACAGGAGACCAGCCATGACCCCAGAGCGCCGCAGCCAACGCTGCACAGAACAGCTCCCGAGTATTGATGTCGAAGAAATGCGTCGTGCCTGCCACTGGAGTAAACGACGACCGTTCCTCATCGTCGAACGGGAAGCGAATGAATCGGCGATTGGCCGGGTTCAGTACGGCCAGTCCGTCGTCACTGGCATCCATATACAGGTGGACCGAAACCGGCGGGAGACCGTGGAACATTGACAGTGGTAGACCCGCCCAGTGTCCATGTACCAGGATGGAGTGAAACCACTGCAAATCACACTGGATCGCAGGTGTGATAATGATTCGACCTCGCAGTGGGGCTCGCTTGGCGGCGAGTTGGACACGCTGAAAAATGGCTTTGCTGCTCGGAGGCAGGAGCATATGTGACGCAGGCTCCCGAGAAGGCACTCCAACTCGTTGCGGGTGACGGTGGCAGATGTTGACATCCGGGGAACTCGGCCTAGCGCCTTCGCGATCTTGCTGGACGGCATCGAGACTGTGCGTAGCTTAGTGTTGAACACCAGCCCGAGGACTTCGATATCGGTTTCCCACGTAGTGAACTCGTTAATGGCCCGTGGGCCAAGTACCGCCATCATCGCAAGGCGGAGGGCTTCTTGAGCACAGAGCAGTCGGAGGGGCGTGTCCACCTCCACGAGAACGTGATCATGGACCCACTCGTACGCGAAGAAGGGTCGTCGTCTGAGGCGGCTCCGCCCGTCATAGAGGCAGGACTTTCGCGAGCGAGAAGCCATGAGATGGCGCCGCCAAACGCACCGTAGTAGGAAGGCGAACCGGTCCAGCCGAACGGAGCGGACATGTCCAGGAGTAAGGTGCTGAGTTACGGGAGGCGGGCACCCATCCGGTTGGCGTGAGCACTTGCTAGCTTCAGGTGGCGGAAGGCCGACTTGACGTCACCCTTAAGGATACAGATCGTTTGGCGTGGGTGCTGTCGTGCGAGTTCCTCGATGCGGCGCGCGATGGCGGCGACATGGCGATAGTCGATGTCTGGAAAAAGTCCTTGTCAGGTGCATCATTTGCGAACAGCCCACGAGGACATGACAGGTCGTGGATAAGTCGGACTTCCTCGCGTGGGTCAGTATCTTTCTTGGCGACTGCACCGAGAGGACTTACGTGCACGTAATCCAGAAACGAGAGTACAGTGTCTGAGAGGACGAGATACTGACCTGCGTCCTGACCCCGCCGGACGCTCTTGATGACGGCGTTCAGGTGACGATTGGTAGATTGGTGATTTTTGGCGTCACCGGAAAACTGAAGCACGGAGGACTTCCACCTAGGGACTATGCCTTGCGCAGCCACGTAGCACACGAGCCCAGAAAATCGGTAGCCCCGGAGTAGGTGGGCGACCGACGTGGGCAGAGGGCCTTATTAGGGCGATAATCCTCCGCTGTTTGTTCCCTCACGAGTTCAACCAGAGACTGAACCGAGTATTTGTGATCCGTGATCAGCAACGATTGCGCGACCTGCAGCGACGTGTTGAGCTGGAACTTTTGGTGTCCGGTGGCCTTCGTCTGCGACACTGGTTCCGGGTCGGGGACCGGGACACGTAAGGCTCGCAGGGTTGAGTGAATGTGCCGATCCCGTGTAGCTTCCTGTCGGCTCAACTGGTTTTCTAAAACACCTTGGACTCGAGACGAACAGGCAACAGCGATGACCGGAGCTGCGTCCACCCTCGTGTTTGGGTGAGCTGCAGGGGCTTCTGCAGTCGGACAGGCAACAGACTAGCGGTGCTAGCTGGGAAAGTCGGTGACTTTTGGTCGTGTGAGGCCGGTACCTTCACATCGTTCAATGCAGCACTGACCTTCCGCTCGCGATGGCGGTCTGTGATCCGGTGGGGTAGGCATAGTTGAGAGGGTCAGAGGTCTGGCAGGTTTGAAGTCTCGTGCACGCGTGCTTTCCGTGTCGGAATCTCGCGTCGCTGACCACTGCCGGTGTACGCTGGGGATGCGGCCAACCGGGGTCTACTGGTCGTTGGTGCAGTTCGAGCCGTTTTACACCAGCCCAACGGCTCGGACTGCTTCACTTTGCCTGGAAAGGCTTGCGAAGGCCACCCAGGCGGGAAGTGATATACTGACGGAGCTTTGAAGGCAGAGCTTCTGGCCAGAACTGAGCCCTGTTCTTGAAGGTACACTGGTTGGGATCCGTAGACGTACAACCGCGTTTCGACAGGAAGTGCAGACACACCTCCTTGCCGCCTTGAGTGGGAATCTCCGCAGACACCTCATGCGGTATCTTACGTTCGAAGCTTGGTCGCGTGGCTTCACGAGACGGCGTGGTTCGCTGATCAGCGGCGCGCGCCTCCATAGCGCGTAGGCGTTCACCGAGGGCTGTGATCATGAGGCTGTGTAGCTCAGGATTTGATATCGAGAGCCAGGATGTTGACTCGCGTCTTGTAGCTGTCAGGTGGAAGGTATCGTACGTCGACGCATTGCGGTAGCGTTCGAGCAGCGAATCAAGCCATCGTGTAACTAGCGGAAGGTCTGCAATCTCGCACTGCTGCCAACCTCCCAGCGCTGACACCAGCTGATCGAGAGCTTCGGCGACCGCAATTGTTGTTGCGTCGCAGATAGCGCGACTGTAGTCTACGAAACTTCTTGTTGCTGAGCCGAGCTCAGCCCAGGACGTGGGCGCCGATGCTATTGGAGCCGCGACTATAAAATCTGACGTATCGTGTCCTCCGTTCCGTAGCTTTTCCAGGAAGCTGATGCGTCGAAAGTGGCTGATGGACAGGCCTCGTCCAAAGCGTAGATCATACAGACGCCCAATTATGCCAGGGTGGGTATCAAACCGCACTGCCGGGGACGCCATCACATATTCAAAGAACGATTCACAGGGCTTACCTTGAAGATAGTCTGATGTGAAGAGCTGATGCACCAGCTCTTGGTCAGTTGTGTGCTGAAATGAGCCTCGGCCGCGTTTCGGAGTCGGTGCCGTCTCGTAGCTTCCTGTGTCTTCCCGTCCACGCTTGGGCAGGCCTTGACGACTACCCCGACCTAGGTAGTGTGGCAGGAGATGAGGTTTATGCTGCCGAATGAGCTCGACGAGATCGATCTCTTGCGCGTCAGGAGCAGCGGTCCGTGCTGACGATTGCGGCGATGGAGCTTGCACTTGTCCTTGAGCTGTCGCCGAGCGCATGGTGGCCAGTTCAGGTCCCCGCGACCACGTGACGGGTGTACATCTGGAATGAGGCTGTCTACTCGTGACAGCCGGGATCGGCGACACACTATCGGCGTCGCTGTTGTCATCGTCAAGAGGATCAAAGAATCCTGGTTCCGAGGCAGCTTGAGCAGGTCGAGAATGGGTTGCAGGTGGTCGCTGTGACGCCGTTGGGTCGCGGCAATATGATGACCCGAGGACGTGGCGAAACGACTCGGGAACACTGCGGCGGCCATCAACGTAGTACGCAAATTGTGCCACATGTTGGAGCGAAGTGTTCACGATACTCCCAGTTGTCGGATCGATCCAGTCGAAGCGTGCATCGCTCAAGTCTCCCAGGAGGCGGCTCCACTCACTCAGCCAATCGTGAATCGTCCAGGAGCCCCGTTGTTGCCGTCCATAAGACGGTTAAAGACGGTGTCTTCAAGTTCTTGAAGCCGAGCCACCGGCCATGTAGACTTGGTCCAGCGCCGACTTCCCAGCGCCATCGCGACCACCGGGTAAACTTCGCCGAGGACGCGGGTGAGGAGGACCGTCTTATGGCCGAGGCGCGTTGAGACCGTTAGATTGGAACCCTTGTAGTACACGACTTGCCCGTAGTGAATATAGCCGCGATGTTCGAAACGAATCGCCTTGCGTAGCCAGATGCCAGGACGCTGGCCCGTTGCTTCTTCGGTTGACACTAGGCGGCTATCAGCGACGGAGCGTGGGATGGAGAATGTGGCGTCCCCGGCAGCATCACCCGTCTCGTCCATGAGCTGAACCTCGGCAGCTGTCCGCCACGGCCGCACGACGTTAGCGTAACCGGGAGCTGTCATGTTTTCATCGACGTCCTCGGGACGCAGAATAAGGAACGAGCCCGTCTCGAGTGGGGCGTCGCTGAACGCGGCATGACAATGCTAGTTAAGATCTTGTCTTAGGTTGTCTCGCTGAATCAAATTCTAGACTGACCTGCCGAATTCCTACAGCTATCGTGTTGGTTTGAGGACCAACCATTGCTTCTATGGGCCGGACTTTGTCACGACGAGGGAGACGCCTTTCTCTTGTTGAAAAATCAGAGTCATTATACAGGACACTCCCATTCAAGTGCATTGTTTCCGCTGATGTTCATCCCTTCGATAGCAAACCCGAACGCTTCACCCCAAAGTAGCCACGGCATATTGGCCACAGTCAGCAAACATCGGATACGAGCGAGTACCACTCCATTCATTCTCTCGACCAACCCGTTCTCTTCCGGGCTGTATGAGTTCGTCGTGATGTACTCGATCCCGTTGCCCTGGAGGAATATCTTCAACTTGCTATTGAAGAGCTCCTTTCCTTGGTCCGAGTTGAACACCTCCACCTTGTTTCCCTGCGCTATGACCCACTGCAAGTGAGCCAGCACCACCTCGGAAGCATTCTCGTTTCGGTATAACATAAAGCCCCAGAGATAGCGAGTAGCCTCATCCTGTATCAACTGAAAGGGTTCATAGCCATCGTACATGACCTCGTTCACGTAGCACATGTCACTCATCAGCTTCTGGAATGGGCGAGTTGCTCGATGAGTCAAAGTCTTCTTGTATGACATGCGAATCATCTTTGCCGCTCTACACGACCAGCACGGTGGATCCATGTCCTCAGACAGCTCAGCCCCCATGCCGGTAGCGACCTCGTCTCGCACCATCCGCTGCAAGGCGGGCGGGTTGAGGTGACCCAGACGTAAATGCCAGCGTTCAAGTGAAGATCCACTATCCTTCTTGCGCTCCAAAAGTACTCTCGAGTTACTTCTCTGCTGTCGAACTTCACTCTGCACCGTATACACTGCAGCTGCCGTCGCCTTCAAGCGATATCGATGATTAGTCTTCGCCAGCAGCAGCCCAACATGCTCTTTACGTAGCCAACAAACGCGCTGCGGGTTGATAAACCCATACTTCACAACCCATCCGTCGTTCTCCAGCGTGTCCTGGCTCAGCAAGTTGTCCGGCGCTTGCGGTGAGAGCAACACATTCGTGAAGGGCAACATCAGTTCAGTATGCGGCGACTTATTGCTAGTCACCCGCAGAGTGACTTCGCCAACATCCTCATCCTCCCTTGTATTCTCGTCGTACCACAGGAAGAAGTGCACTTGATCCTTGCGGATATTGTGCAGAACTGAGCGGTTGTTGCATACATGCACGTCACTCGCCGAATCAAGGACCCACTTCATTTCAGTACCAGCAGGGGTCTTGACCGACGTAGCAGCAACAACAGAAGCACCACGTACACGGCAACAAAGACCACTTGAATTCTTGCCACTGCGTTTTGCATTGCTACCGCCACTCTTGTTCTCCCATCGCTTGAGCTCCGAGGTGGCAGGACGCTCAGACTCATTCGACTTCCGACTTGGACAGTTGGCTCGAAGATGTCCCACTTCACCGCACTCATGACAGGTTCGGGTCTCTTTCTTCTTGCCATTCTGCTTCCCTTCCTCGTTCTTCTGTTTTGCTTTATACCGACATTTCCCTCTGTTCTGCTTGCCTCTGCTTGAATTCCCACTCGGCTTTTGCTTAGCCGAATCATCCATCGCTTGCCTTCCACATGAGCAAACATGCGCAGGCTTCGCATCTGCTTCACAAGCACCGCGTTCATCAACAGCAGATTCAGCACACAGGGCATTCTTCACCTGCGCCGCAGTAGGTACAGGTGGTACTGCTCCACCATCACGAACCACACAGTGCTTTGAGAACTGACGCACGACATCACAATGTGTCCTCGACACATGACCCAACAAAGTCTCAGCGTAATCCTCGTCAGTGATCTGCTTGCCGTAATGGAGGAGCTGTCGGCGCAGACTTTCCATTTCCCGAAGCCACTGGTCCATGGTTTTGTCAGGTGTGTACCGGTTCGAGACAAACGCGTCTCTAGTGAAGATGTAATTGGAGTATTCGCGCTTCGTTTGTCTGTCAACGAAGCGACTCCACAAAGCCTCCGCGGACTCCTCTTGACAGATCCAGCTGCCGGCACACCATGCAAGATGGCCTCACGAGCCGCGTTATCTCGCGCAGCTACGTCACTAAAGGTATGCGGATAACTATGGTAAGATCCATCCACCACACCCCAACAACCAATGCGAGTCAAGAAAGCACGAAGCTGTACTGAATAAAGATCGAAACTTCCTTTCATCACTGGTGGTTTGTGCGAAATGCCCAGCTTCACAGAAGCCAAGCCAACTTGAGGCACTCCAGCGCCAGGTTGAGCAACTCCAGCCTTCACTGGAGGCACACCAGCACCATGGGCAGCAGCCCACCAGGTGCTCTCATTCCAAAAGAAAGAGCTCCACTAGCCACACCGAGACCACTGCTCGGCACAACTCCCCCACCAGTCAAGCTCACTCCACCAGTAGGCCACATTCCATGTCCAGGTACAAACCCAGCGAAAGGTAGTCCACCTCTAGGCAAACCACCATCGGCAACGTAACCTCCAACACTGGCAACAAGACCTCCAGCACCTCCAGCACCGACAACACAACCTTCAGCGTCAGCACCAGCAACAGGACCTCCAGTGCCGGCGACAGGACCCCCAGCAGATCCTTCTTGGCCAGCTTGTGTAGCCATAGCAGGCGTCGTCGCTGATGGCACGCGATTCGTAGTCCTACTAGTCGCCACTTGCTGCACTCTCGGTGCTCCACCTGCTGCAGGTGCCGGCGGCGGCGACGTTCCTGGCGGTGGCGGCTGTCTTCCACTCATCGCAGTCACGATAGGCTCCGAACGCAATTTGGGCTCAGTACCTGTGAAGATGCAGGCAGATAGGAGCGAGCGACCTTTGAGTGGAGAAGACCAGAAAGGAAGACACTTAGTTCCCACGGAGAAGATTTGGGATTGAGGAGGAAACCTCGCAGGTGACAACCTCCTCTTGTAGTTAGACATGCAGTGAACTACCTGTCGCATACAAATAGTCAATCGACTATTGAGACTGAACGCAGGCAACTTCAACCTCATGGTGGTAAGCTGTGAGCTGGCGGAGCTCGACACGCCATCTCCACAGCTCCAAATGGTTCGTGATTCCCGATTGCTGCAGCAAAATAGATGCCACTTGTGCTTGTATGTCACAGCAACATGCGCATTACATTTAAGGACATGCGTTCCTTATAGCGAGGCACGTGCTGAAAGAATATTAGCACTTGATCTGTAGACCAATATTTTCCCATTACATTTGCACTGACAGTCTCTAACCCTCTATACGAGAGACTTTCAAGCGAAGCAGCCGTTGGAAGGCGCATACGTTAGCCCAGCACAAGTCTCAGCAGCCATTTGACTTTTTCTTCTTCTGTCGTCGTGTTCTGTCTGACTTCGCTATCCGACTGATTAGGACACACAAGACCGACCAGGAGGCGTGTGGTACTCGTGCCGCTTCATGCGCATCAACTACCAGGAGAACGACTACTACGCCACGTTCTACCGCGGAGGGACGGAGGAAAGGCATTCTAAACGAGCTGCACGTTATTTAATCGAGATCGGACCTCTACTCTCTCGTACAGTATAGCCACATTAACCCTATCGTTATGAAAATAGTACGTGATGTACGTTTTTGCGAAACACGGTGGTATCCTGATTTGAGCATAGTTTAACCAAGATAAAAGGAGCCCAAGCTACAGATGTCTTTTCTACCAATAGCCATCGAGAAACGATGATATCAAACTATTGAGTACACTCCGATTTTGACGTTCCAGCCGAGAGAACAGTAAAAATTTCACGGCTCTGCAACCGACAAGTCGAGCGCCGGCGAAAGAGCCCCACCGACAAGCTTGATCTTGACGCTAGACATGGCAATTACCCGGCATCAGCGGGCTTGGACTTGACGACGACGTCCTGGTAGGATATGCTGCCACTCCGCCAGATGTACATGCAGAGACCTTTGCTGTCACCTCCACCGCAGGGCTGTACTCTCGTGGTCACGGCCATAAGTTTGTTGGCGTGACCTGCCTCATCCTCCTATGCGCTTGCCGCAACCTTCACGCCTCCTTAGATGCAGACGCCTGCCTTCGAGATGATGAGGCCGCGTGATGTGAAGTTCGTGATCAGCAGCAGATGATGTGGATGCGCTGTTGTGACCCGTTCAATGACGACAATTCTTCTACAACAACATGCAGATGCACGACGTAGGATATGACGGTGGGCGACCACGTGGAGTGCCGCAAGAACCTCATGTCCGTGGATCTGGGCCCCGGCTTCGTGGACAACATCTTTGACGGCATGCAGTACCCGATGTGAGTCATCAGCGAACTCAGAAAGGACGTTTGCATCCCGAACGACGTGGACGTGGTCTTGATGAACCCGACAAGCCGTAGTGCTACAAGCCCGTCAGCTCCCGCGAGGGAGACCCCGTCTCAGGCGGAGACATCTTCGGCCTCGTGCACGAGAACGACATCCTGCACTCGCACACTACCATGTACCCGCCCAACGGCTTAAGCACCGTCGTCAAGATCTACGGCGCCGGAACCAACAACAACGAGAGATTCACGCTTACGGACACGGCGTTTGATAATTTGCCGCCGCGTTTTCGCCAAGAAATGCTGCGGGTTCAGAACGCATCCCATCTAGTGTAGGTGAAGGCGAGGGGTGCCGCTCTTGTGGCGGCTAAGTGCAGCAGTGAAGCGACCAGCTCCAAGAGTGTGCGTGGGTGGCGTATTGGTGTGCGTCAGGACGGACTGCACTATTGGTCGGTAGCCACGTCGAAGTGTCGACGAACTACCTGCAACTGACAAGTTCTGCATGCTGTGAACCGCATTGCTTTGCGGCCGCCACAGCGCTGCATACCCCGAAGCCGATCTACATGCCCAAGCTGGTGTTTATCAGGAAGGTGTACGAATATACGTACGTGCAGTATGTATAGGTACAGATATATTTTTCAGGTGAAAATGTTCCACACCTACGACATCTGACTATGCGGGAGTTTTTAGCGACGAGCTCTGATCCAATTGGTCTTGAACGATTTCGGAGCCAAATCGTCGGGCCGGGCCTGGAGCCACTGCGGAGAGCTGTTGTAGGCACATTTTGCGCAGTCACACTTCTCCCAATGCGACTCATTCTTGAGCTGATCCACAAGAATATCAACGACATCCATCGCTTTCGCGAGACGAAACGACACCTTGTGGCGGGTTTGCCAATTTAGGCCTTCTTTGCAATGACGCTCAAGAGCATCGTCGGTGATATTTGGATCAGTCTGCATAACAATGTAGCGCTTGATATGCGCGTCTAGCTTGACCCTCTGACGCCCCAAGAACCACCGGTAATATCTCGAATGTTTGGGCGCTCAATCTGAATTTCACAATCACGATTTTGGCATGAGTATACATGTAATCAAGATTATCATGCGATGTTTACCTTGCCCCAGACAGCTCCATACATGTACGCAGCCAGAGCATCATCCAGATAAAGTTATGGATGCATTCCTCGCTGGCGACCAAGCATATATCCCTGTAGACTTCTCTCATTTCCTTGACGGGTAGTGCTGCAATAAATTCGTTTACATCCCGTGTGGACCCAAAATCCGGCTCGGGTCTTCGTTAGCTCGTGGAGAATCAAACTCGAGTTCGATAGGAGAAAACATACCCGGCCGCTTGCATGCACGAACACAGGATAGATCTAAACGCAACAGTTTCACCGGCACTTAAGACAGAAATCAATTGCATACAACTAAGCATCAATCCTCAACGAGAAATACCTGGCGATGACATTACATCCTCGACTGTACACTACGGGCACAGTCGAGGATGTAATGTCATCGCCAGGTATCTGTGCCCGTAGTGTACATAGGTTCGCCGGTGCTGAGGTGCGTCTTCGTTGTCGTCAGCATCTAATTACATTCGCAAAACAGATAATTGGAAACTTTCACATGATGTAGCTCAATGACAGAGACTAACCTGAATTTTCTCATCGTCGTGACGGCGATCAACCAACTCCGCCGCCGGAAATTCTGCAAATGAATCCTTTTATCTTGACCTAGAATCGGATGTGGAGCGAATATCTTTGGCAATGTATGCCGCAAAGATCGAGACCGAACATGCTCTGGTCTGTATGATTTTGCACCCATCCGAGACTTTACTACTTGTATCTGCTCCTGCGAATCACTTGGCTGGATACAGACTACACGATGCACTGGCCGGTCTGTAGGGCGACGTTGTTCAGTTCTCGTCCACGGGGACGGCTTGCGCACGGTCCACATGTGCTAGAGCCCCAGGTTGTGGTGGTGTCATCGCACACCACTTGGTATCTGCTGTACAAGATCAACTACAATTTGAGCGCACCGAAACCGTGCGACCGACAGATTGAGAAACCTGGGCAACAATTTGCGCGCAGAGAGGAAACAAGATCTACTACTTAGTAAGAGCACCACAAACGTGGCAAGTGTTATATTACTGAGCCTATGTGTTCTTCTGTTTAGCGACCAACTACAACTAAGTGCATGGCTGCCACGCCGAGGTGGTGAGGTGCCCGAAGTAAAGAAACCCAGCATAGAAGACCGAAGTTCGGCAGGTTTCTGTCACCGCTACGGGGGCGCCTTTGTCACAAAGCCACAGCCCAGCGACTAGTTGTACCGAAGAGCGGCAACAAGCCGCATAGCATCGCCGAGGATCATATTTAGGCCAGCGTGACTGCTGGGGCGGCTTTGACGACCGCCACCACGACGCTGTTCGACGTCGGAATGGCGCCAGCGGCGAACACGTACTGGAGGACAAGTCGTACACGATGCAGAACCCCTGAAGAGAGGCAAGAACGTGACATAGGGTCTTGAAGGCCAAGTTGAGAGCGGTGCGACTGCTAGAGCGGCTTCGTCGACCACGAAGCCACCGCAGCGGCGCTGATCGGCTTCGACATTGAGACCAGCGGCAAGTACTTGTTGCAGGACGAGTTGAACGAGGTGACGAAGTTTCTGGAGAACGGCAAGAACGAGAAAAAGCGTGCCGAAGACCGATTGGAGATCTGCGCGACTGCTGGAGCGGCTTCGACAGCCACGAGGCCACCGCAGCGGCGGTGATCGGCGTCGGCGTGGATACCAGCGGCGAGCACGTATTGTTGGACGAGTCGTACGTGGTGCCAAACTTTCTGGAGAACGGCAAGAACGATAAATCGCGTGCCGAGGTTTGATTTCAGCCGTGCGCGACTGCTAAAGTACCACGAGGCCACCGCAGCGGCGGCGATCGGCGTCAGCATGGAGACCAGCGGTGTGCACGTGTTGCAGGACGAGTTGTACGAGGTGACAAAGTTTCTGAAGAACGGCAAGGACGTAAACTACCGTGCCAAAGACCGATTTAAGAGCTGCGCGACTGCTGGAGCGGCTTCGAAGGCCACGAAGCCACCGCAGTGGTGACGAACGGCGTCAGCATGGAGACCAGCGGAAATCACGTGATGTAGGACGAGTTGTATATTGTGACGGAGTTTCTAGAGAAAGGCAAGGACGGTACATTGCGTGCTGAAGACCGAGACCAGCGCGACTGCCGGAGCGGCCTTGGCGGCTACGAAGCCTCCGCAGCTGGGCTAATCGGGGTCGGCATGGCGGCAGTAGCAAGCACATGTTGCAGGACGAGTTAAATGGTTCCGAATGTCCTGAAGATCGCCGATGTAGCGGTGGGTATTTGGTGCGGTAGGTGGAATTGACTGAGTAAGGTTGTTAAATGTATATTGTGGGGGTAAAGACTAGAAATGAATTGGGGAGTAATGATAAGCAGTGTGAGACTTGGCGGACCATGATACTGAAACCGGAATGGTTTGAACAAGTTGCCACCGTGAAAAACACGCGTTGACATCCGTTGCGATGGCGGGGACAGATACTTTCCATAACTATCACGTGTTTGAAGCGGGGTAATTCTGCTGCAATGTCTTCAAGAGCAACGGAACTTGTAGGATCAAACACGATATTGTTGGCGAAGAGAACAGAAGTTCGCTCGATTCTGGCGTTGGTTGCCGCGCTCAGGTTTCTAATATCATCCTTGGAAATTAAACCTTGTTCAAGCTTGGATAATTCGAGACTTCCTCGCAAATCAATTTCTCCGACATCTCCGCCAAGTTGGCTTGAAACTCAACTCCTAAACATATCTTCACGCTCGTTTCCATCGCAACCTGTGCAACAACTTTGCCGATACCAGAGCCAATGTCGACGAAAATGTCCGTACTAGAAAGGGGTGGAATTGCAGCAAGCACGGCCGATACACCGGCAGTAGAAATTTCTCCAGCATGACAGTCTGGCGATTGAACTGGGTGGGCTAATACCGAGGAGAATATCATGGCCATCACGTCTTGGACATTATCAACGGTCTGGGGGTAGTTGCTTGGACACGATGCTGTCTCGGGGTGCTTTGGTTCGTGTGAAAACGTGCTGGAAAATGATCCAGGCTCGTGCCGTATGTTCGCTTCAATGTCTTAAGCCGGATCTGAAGCTGCCGCTGGGTCTTCCCACAGAAAGGCATGCCCAGCCACACCTTGTACCAGGAAATCTTGTGTCCAGCGTCGACCTGAGATTTTGCAAGCCGATACAGCAACCGGTCCTCATCATCCAAGAAGTCTGCCATATAACTTGATAGTCTTATACTAGACAAAAGATATTTGGTCCACAAAGACATATTTATGGAGTGCGCCCTTTCACATCATCCTCCTACGAACGATTCGAGAAGTTGTTACCCTAACGAATATTACACTCCAGTAATCGCGCGGGTCTAAACTCCGTCTTCGACACGCTATGTCACGTTCTTGCCGCTCTCCAGAAAGTTTGTCACCTCGTACAACTCGTCCTGCGGCACGCGCTTGCCGCTGGGCACCATGCCGACGCCGATTGCCGCTGCTGCGGTGGCCTCGTGGCTGTCGAAGCCACCCCAGCAGTCGAGCTGGCCTTGTAGTCGTTGATGTGACTTCAACAGCAGGAATGTCGGCTGGTCGGTCGTCGGTCGGCTTGGCGACTCAATTATCTGCCAACAAGACCGCGACCCACTAGGGAAAGCGAAGTGATAGGCTAATAATGCCCGGGGCCTCGTTTTAGCTGGGTGGAAATTCGTCTGGGTGGCGAGCATGTGCTGATCACACAGTGTGATCAGCACTCGTGATCAACACTCTCGCAGGGGTTTTTTCAATTTCCTCACTTGATCCAATCAAACTGGATTCCGAGGACTTTGAGCGGTGATTGGATGATCTGGTTGAAGTGATCAGGTTGAAGTGGTCAAGGTTTCGCGCCACATCAAACTCAGTCTGCGCCAAGCTTTTTCCGATGTCCTGGCTTGATCCAATCAAACTGGATTCCGAGAATTCTAAGAGATGATTGGCTGATGTGGTTGAAGAGCCCACCACTTCAAGGTGAAATGGTCATAATTTGCGCCTCACGTCGCGCCAAACCAAACTCAAACCTCATTTCCGGTTTTGCCCGCATCCGCTCACCTCTCGCTACCAACCAAGCGTTCCCTCGGTCGCCCGCCCAGTATCCTGTCCAGCTGCCCGCCAAAGCTATGGAATGCCGCTCAACGCGCCATCCACGCTCAACATCACAATGGATATCCAGTGCCGTCCGTAACGACCCTGCACCCTCCGCCGTCTGCTTCTGTACCACTACGACGGATCACCGGTACGCGCCATGATGACCAGCATCGCTCGCAGCCTTCCTGACAGCTCGATCGTGCTACCGGTTTCCCTTTGAGGTGACCCCTGGTTTTCGGTGCCATCCCCGCAGCCGTAATTATCCCCGGATACGCCAAGCACCATGTCAAGGCCCCGTAATCGCTAGCGCAGCGACCCTTTTCCTCGATCTGCTGAAGATCCCAAATTGCTTCCATCGCCCATCGTGGACAGGCACGCACGACGCATCCATACAAACTGTTGGGAGCCATACGACCGATAATCAGCAACGCTCCTACTACAGCAGTGACCATATATTATTCGAAATCAGGCCACGAGCGGTCAATCTACACCTCACCTGGACCGACGCCTATTCACGCAACTGACATCTGGGCGCCATGCCGACACCGATTGCCGCCGCTGCGGTGGCCTCGTGGTACTTTAGCAGTCGCGCACGGCTGAAATCAAACCTCGGCACGCGATTTATCGTTCTTGCCGTTCTCCAGAAAGTTTGGCACCACGTACGACTCGTCCAACAATACGTGCTCGCCGCTGGTATCCACGCCGACGCCGATCACCGCCGCTGCGGTGGCCTCGTGGCTGTCGAAGCCGCTCCAGCAGTCGCGCAGATCTCCAATCGGTCTTCGGCACGCTTTTTCTCGTTCTTGCCGTTCTCCAGAAACTTCGTCACCTCGTTCAACTCGTCCTGCAACAAGTACTTGCCGCTGGTCTCAATGTCGAAGCCGATCAGCGCCGCTGCGGTGGCCTCGTGGTCGACGAAGCCGCTCCAGCAGTCGCACCGCTCTCAACTTGGACTTCAAGACCCTATGTCACGTTCTTGCCTCTCTTCAGGGGTTCTGCATCGTGTACGACTTGTCCTCCAGTACGTGTTCGCCGCTGGCGCCATTCCGACGTCGAACAGCGTCGTGGTGGCGGTCGTCAAAGCCGCCCCAGCAGTCACGCTGGCCTAAATATGATCCTCGGCGATGCTATGCGGCTTGTTGCCGCTCTTCGGTACAACTAGTCGCTGGGCTGTGGCTTTGTGACAAAGGCGCCCCCGTAGCGGTGACAGAAACCTGCCGAACTTCGGTCTTCTATGCTGGGTTTCTTTACTTCGGGCACCTCACCACCTCGGCGTGGCAGCCATGCACTTAGTTGTAGTTGGTCGCTAAACAGAAGAACACATAGGCTCAGTAATATAACACTTGCCACGTTTGTGGTGCTCTTACTAAGTAGTAGATCTTGTTTCCTCTCTGCGCGCAAATTGTTGCCCAGGTTTCTCAATCTGTCGGTCGCACGGTTTCGGTGCGCTCAAATTGTAGTTGATCTTGTACAGCAGATACCAAGTGGTGTGCGATGACACCACCACAACCTGGGGCTCTAGCACATGTGGACCGTGCGCAAGCCGTCCCCGTGGACGAGAACTGAACAACGTCGCCCTACAGACCGGCCAGTGCATCGTGTAGTCTGTATCCAGCCAAGTGATTCGCAGGAGCAGATACAAGTAGTAAAGTCTCGGATGGGTGCAAAATCATACAGACCAGAGCATGTTCGGTCTCGATCTTTGCGGCATACATTGCCAAAGATATTCGCTCCACATCCGATTCTTCGTTTTGTGGTGCTTTTGGTGGCTTCTTGCATTGCCAGACTTTTCACGGGACAATGTCGAGTTCGACCACGAAGCAGACGCATCGTCAAGATAGCAACAGTGGTGATGTTCAACCAAAACGACGGAGAACAACACGTGGATCAGCAACAAATGTGAAGCCACCGATAGGTACGAGTGACAGCTGCATTTCCCTACCTTGAAGGTGCCTAGGGCTGCTGACATTTTGAAATCCTGTACAGCGTACGATCGAGAAGAATTCAAGTGTGCTTGGCGACTTCTTTGTCGCGAAAAATGGTTTTCAAGGCCACCGCGTGGGTTACTAAGTGATCAGTACCGCTATGTACCGCCTGGTGGTGATCCAGACGGAGTAGCAGGCGTCGACTACTTTTGGGTGAGCATGCACTGGTTGAGGAATACAACAAGATTTTTGGTGCCGTCAGCCAAACACGCAATATTGTCGAGATGGATGTCGAAGCAGGAGAGGCAGGGGCAGTTACGATGAATGTGGATAGTGGTGAAGATGCTGCTATAGAGGACTGTGTAGCGCCGAAGAAAGAGGGACCTGGTGAAATTACAAGGTGTGCTGTTTGCTCCTTGGAATGTTCGAAAGACGGAACATGCATGAGCTGCAACAAATTCATGCAATATTTCTGCTCCCACGAGGTGTGCATCGCTGTGAAAGTTTACGATGCGGAAGGGAACCGTATCGAGGATTTTGGTGACAGTTGTTTTTGCAGTAGGAAGTGTTTTGTCAATGCTACTTCTGCTTTCGATGAGCCGCGCTCCACACAAAGTTTTGCGGTGTCATACTCCAACGTAACATGCGGCGTAATGGATAATGTACCAGCAAATCGAGTGTCTGCAAAGAGAACGACGGCAAGTGAACCGAAGAAGCGGGCGAGTGCAGCAGCAAAGAAAGCAGCATCGACTTCGAGTGGCAGGCCAAAGAAAGCTCGCACACCTGGCTCAACGGCAAAGCAGACCAAAACTGCTAAGGCGACACCCAAGAAACCGAGTAAACTGGCCGCTATAAAAGCTGAAATGCTCCTTAGAGCTCGAGAATCGGCAGCCAAGTTTATTGATGCTAATGTTGCTTTTTGCCAGCTCAAGAAGATTGGATGCCGAAAAGGTTATATCCTGACGTTGGCGCGGCATATCTGATTGGAGTGATGACACGCTACCACATTGACAGTGTGGCAAGAGCTAACAAAATCGGCGTTCCTGTCGCAAAATTCCAGATTCAATGGACGAACACGTCGTTTCAAACCAAGGACCACGTCCACAACATCTTAGAAGAGGGCCTAGTTCGTGGAATTCGGCAATTTGTGCAGCTACAGAAGAATAAACCACAGTTTGCGGAGACCTGGATGTCGCTTTGCAATATGGTCCCGCAACTGTCGAACATACCTGCTCTGACTGACGACTTCGAAGAAATCGATGAGCACGGATACAAGGAGTGGTCCAATTTCCGTGGGCAGAAAGAGTTTCAAATCGCTATGAGCCCACCTGAAGTTGAAGCAATTGAATCGATGCACTTTGACCCCGACGAATCAATTGGACAGCCTCCTGGACTTTTGTGCACCCTGATGGGTCTGTGCTAACGAAAGTGAAAGACGAGAGCAGGCATCTTTTTGAAGACTCGGCAACTTCCAGCTTTTTCGCTTTTATTCCACTAGCGTTTTGGAGTCAAGTTGTGGGTTTGTACACAATCACATACCGAGCATACTATGAGGTTTTCACAAACGAGTATGCCGCTGACGGGGCAACCCATCGCCAAAGGATGTCGTCTTGGACGAGATGATGGCGTTTTTGGGGATCTTGTGGTATATGACACTGTTTGACAAGGGCGAAATGCTGAACTACTGGAGGGACAACGAGGAGGCATCTATTTTCCCGGGTGCGAGCTCTACCAGTCTGGATGCATTTATGAGCTGGAACAGGTTCATCTACATTCGGAAGAATTTGAGCTTCCTCTCGTGTCACCGTCGCCGATATTGAAAAGACCCCGCTGCGCGAATTCGGCCGCTAATTAGTATACTCAAGTCGCGATGTCGTCGGTATGTAGCTGTTGGTCGCAACGTTGCTGTTGATGAAGCAAGCATCGCGTGTCGCTCATAGTATGCTCGGTATGTGATTGTGTACAACCCCAGAAAATCAACGGGTAAGTACCATTTCAAACTGTACGTATGCTGCTGCTCGACATCCTGGTTTGTTCTCAGCTTCAAGTTACATTGCTCTAGCGTATTGGAAGACCGATTGAGTGGAGTCGTTCCAGATACAGAGATTGCACAGCTTGCAGAGCTCACCAAGGAGTCATAAGAGATCAGATCGCATGTAATCGAGGTTACATCGCTACTAAAAGGATCCCGGCGAATTGTCAACACCGACAATTTTATACGTCTTGCTTGCTTTTGGAAAGCCTCCGTTCGATAGGATTGTACGACCGAGGAACGGTTCGAACGGCAAGCAAGCATTTTCCGCACTTCACAATGATCAAGCCCGGAGAATCCAAGCCGAGAGGTTACATGATGCAGAGCGTATGCTTAGAGCAGCATAGTGTAGCTGCTAGCTGGGTGGATGGCTCCATTGTGAATGTCGTCTCTAACGCTGACGCATCCACTTCGTCCACAATATATCGTCGTATTAGCCAAAACAAGGTCGCGTTCGAAGCCCCAACATGCATCGGCGAATACAACTCCGCCACGCAAGGGGTCGACAGACACGACCAACTTCGCGGGCGATTCTCGTTAGCCAATGGACACTCTTTCCAGAAGTGGCACAAGAAGTTGGCCCTAGCAATGGTTGATATTGCCAGGTGCAATGCGTACGTCTGTCACGAACTCGTACGTGGTAGAGCGCCTAGTGAATTTCCTGATCCGCACCATGCCACTGGAGATTGCTCTAAGTCAAAAGGCCGCGACAACCATAGAGCGTTTGTAATTTCATTCGTCCGAGAATTTCTTCACAGTGACTGGAAGAAGTGCATCATTGAAAATGAGAATGGCATGTTGTACGCAAATGACTCAAGTCCAATTACTGTTACCGCAGAAGAACCGGCAACCGTCCAAGTAGCACTTGTTGACCAACCGCAGGCGTGTGTGGCAAAAGAGTCTTGGGTAGTGCTGAAAGAAAGAAGTCGTTCAATGCGGAAATGCACAGTGTACAAATTTGAAGGCAGAGATGCAACCGAGAAGACAGATTTCTGTGAAACAGACCGGGTTGCATTGTGCAAACGTACATATCCAGCCGATCCTTCGAAGCCGCACCTGTGTCAGCAAGAAGGCTGGACATGCTGGCAAAAGTATCACTCATTCTACTTCCCGAAGCAAGTCTACACAGCCGACGGAAACTTACGAAGAGCGTCCTCAATACATAAAGCACAATCGGATGCTTTGAAGGAGCGTAAAAGTCGTCGCAGCACAACTAACACCGACGTAGGCACATCTGCGAGCTAATGCGCACTGTCGACGAAGTTAGCAAACTCTGAATCAACTTGGTTTGCTTTCAGATCAATCCCAACCTTTATTACGTCTTTATCACACAGCCGAATCATTCTCGCCCGTGCCACCTTCCTAGCAGCCGCCACGTCCACTATACATTCTCCCTCTCGAGCTGCTCGAGGTGCTCGGGCACGCCCAGGACGTCCTCGCTGTTGTAGTAGACTTCTTCGTCCTACACGTCGCCACCACCCTTGGGTTGCACGATCTAGTGAAGAAGCTGAACCGCAGCTTCTATTATAGTTGTCCACGAGGCAGCTGGAGCGTTTCTCGAGGTGGAGCAGCTCGTCATCACGCACGGTGTCGGCCCTGTGGACGAGCTGCTTCTCGAGCTCCTCCGTCTTCCTCTGCAGATGGGCGCCGAGCGCCACCAGAGCGCCAGATACTTACACAGCACGCCGCGGCGTTGCTGGCCCTCGAGCGGCTGGATGATTTGCCTCTGGTTCTCGCGGATACGCACGGCGCGGCGATTCGCTCGGTCCGCCATCGTCTGCAGTTGCACCAGCTCTGGATGCGGCTCGGCGGCTACATTGGCTTCAGAAGAGAAGATGTCCGTGCTCTTGATGCTCGATAGGCAGGTCACCTCGTTTTTCACCTCCTCGAAGCGGCGGTAGAGTCTGCGGTCCACGGCTTAGTGGTCCACGGCGAGTCTTTATGTAGGACGCCACCATGTTCTCCACAGAATGCAATTTTCCTAGTGAAGAGATCCATGGTACTCGTCTTACTGAGATTTTCCATGTGTCAGCTCCGCTGGCTGGCGATTTTGGACGAATGACATCGCTGCAGCAAAATAATACCTCATGTATCTTGGAAGGAAAATGCCCGAAAACCTCCTATCTCCAATATAATTTTGGCGTTAACCTGTGAGACGGGATAATTCTCAAGGGTACATTATGGCGTTTGACTTGACATTTGTAAGCTGAGGCTTAATATAGACTTGTATGGGTATAACGATAGGGTTAACGCAAGTGTGTGTCATCAGATGTTTACTGCCACCCAGAGCCCATTCAACGCAGCTACTGCTTCTCCTCCCTCCACGTCTTACTGACGCTCGCTGCTGAGATATAGTGCGAGCCAAGGGAACCTGATTGCCTGCAACTCGAATGTTCGAGAATGGTTCCACTCTGGTCATCAAATTTACACTGCGCGACGTATGTTGATGCCGAAACCTAGGAAAAGGGAACTGCAGCCCACCGAGAGTCCGCGAGTCTCTTTCAGCCAAAAGTGCCAGTCACGCCCGATTCGAGCTGATGGAGAAGGTTCGTGAGCAGTAAAAAGATGCTTAACAGGGGGTTATTCTTGTGCTGACTCTGTGTTTTGTGTGTTTGATGTCTTCTACAGAATGCTGTTGTGCAGGAATGCTGACTTCACTGGTACTCTGCTGCCGCTACGGAAGGCTCAGACTCCAACAACTTCCAGTACAGCAACCTAAAACTTCAACAACGAAGTCACATTTCGAGGTGGACAGGTGGTCTCATTTCGGTGTGCTCGATGGAGTTTAATGATCTCGCGTCATCATTGGAGTGGCGAATAGTGCGTTTGAATTGTGTTACAATGCCGTGCCAGTGGATCTGCGTTGTAAAGATACTCGAATTGCTGAGAATACCGCAGCTCCTTCCCTCAAGAGCATGAGCTGAATCAATGGATGGATCACAGATTTCGCGTGTACTGCTGTTTTGTTGAGCCAGACTTGACAAGAAATGCATCTGATGGCACTGGGTACATGTACCGGTCGGTACTCATTGACCTTGGAGAAAAATTCGAGGCAGATTTGGCATCTTTCCACGTGTTCTTGGTTCTGAGTAGGGACGTGAACGCTGAAAACCGGTCATGACACTCGAGGAATGATTTATCGTGCGAATGGGGAGGATATAAAATGTATTTCAGTGGGAACTGTTAACTTCCAACTCCTTGACACAAATCTCAGACGGAAAGACGACAGTGAGTGGACCCTTTTGGTAGAAACAGCCAAACGGCCGAATTATTCCCGTCCTCAAAGACAGCGCAGTTTTGACGGTGTTTCGAGTGCTACGCCATCTATGTACGAAATCCACGGCTATGAATCTCAATTTGTTGCTCGAATTCCGAGATGTTCCAGCTGTACGGATCAAGGTGGAACCGCTACGAAGCCGCCTTGAACTTCTAGCTGCGGTGCCCACTGGAGCTCTCTAAACACGACGGATCGAGTCGCGACTGACATATCCTCGAGTTTCAAATGCCGACCCCACTGATTTTGTGGAACATTGTCCACGTACGCTGCGTGGGAAACAACGCCACGGAAGAATATGAATTGGTCTCGTGGGTCGACAGAGGTAGCAAGGCCCCCTCGTTCAGGTGCTCTTCCAACACGAACGTCATGCTGATACGTTGAACGACATAATTGTGACTGGAGAGTGGACGACCACTGTGATTGTCCGCGTACAAGTTACTTTCTTTAAACGCGTAAAAATCGACTTCAAGCATGTTTGTACTGTCAGAGAAGCTCGCAGCATTGTCTCCAATGAACCACCCTCCAGAAGTTGGCAACATCGATGAGATACCGCTTGGAGTCGCCCGAAATCTTCGCAAACGTCCATCCAGCACCAAATCGGTGGACTCCATCCCGCTCAACATAGGGAGCAATGATCGCACTGATAAGCGCGAGCCGTTGTCCTGAACCGCGATGTCAATACACACGAGTTCGTGTACCCACCGGCACAACTCGACAAGTGATGGCCACACCGGCACAACTCGACAAGTGATGGCTCAACTGACACCTGAGAAATGCTAACTACATGAATGGAACCTGGTTCTAATAGCCACCGACGGCTCCACGACGTAGCATCACCGTCCGTTAAGCCACTCTGATTTTCGCGTGGACTTGCGTCGGTCACAAACATTGTCTCCTGGATCTGAGCCTCGAATACACGGAAGAAGTTTTCTACTGTCTCCACTTGCGAGTTCGAAGGCGTTTGGCCCATTAGCAAAGTCGACACCTCGACCCGAAGTGCTCTCAATCGCGGCTGGCTGTAAATCACTGACAGAACATCATCCACCAGTGATGGGAGTGGAATGTGATTTCCTGCTGTTGATCCCAACTGAAGAAGATCGCCCAGTATATCATACAGATCTAATACCAGCGTGATAAACCTTTCACGACGCTCTTGCTTATCGATACGCTCGGATTCCACCGCAAATGCCGACTGGAGCGCGTACTGGATAGCGCGCGAAGATAACGCCCGAAGCAGAAGATGAGCAGCCGATTGCGTGACCGCCTGCCCACGCGAGGGACGTTGCTCGTGTGGAAACGGAGCCGTGCTTCTGCAAAGGCCGAGCAAGAACGAGTTCATGACTCCTTCCAGGTGTGAGGTTCGGCTCCTAGGCGACGCACAAAGCGCACCAGCTGCTCGCCGCCAATGGGATCGGATCTGTTCGCCTAAGCTGTCAGCAGTGACCCCGCGTCGGACAGGGAAACGCAGCTGAAAAAGCGCCACAAAATAGCCAGGTGCTTCGTTTTCTCCACCAATTCTGAGTGACGGACTCGAGCGTCATACACCCAGAAGACCATGTCACTGTCGATGCTGCTGTCAGCCGCAGTATTTTCGTTCGTGTTGCCAGGCTGGGTGCTAGCATAAATTCGTTGCTGCTCTAGTGCATCCTCGAACTCGCTTTCGAGTTTGCCGCTTGATTGAGGGAGTGGACCAGCTGATGGCCGACCAATTTGATCACCAAATGAATCGATCTCCATGTCATCTGACTTGGAAGCAGCAATATCAGGAGAATCAACATCCACAGCAGTAAATGTGTTATCAGAAGCTGAATCGAGTGCTGGCAGATCGCATCCCGCGTCGCGGGAATTGTTACCCGACCGTCGGTAGGAGATGAGAGAGAACCCAGGCGACTCGTGCCGCGCTAGAACAGTCGCATGGACCTCCCTGGCTGGGACCCGTTGCCTGAGAGCTGGAAGACGTAGACGACCAGGTGGTGCGTCATCTCCCGCTGCGTCCTGGTGATGCTGCTGTCGTAGCTGTAGAGCCACTTGGGGAACCGGTGGTTGTTGAGCACGTACAAGGCGGCGTCCTGGAGAAAAACTATCAATTCTTGTCCTAGTGTATACCAACAAAAGAAGAAATAACAACTGCAAACCTTGGGCAGCTTCTGCTGCTTGACGTCTCCTTCTCTGTCTGCTCGGATCCACAGCGTCTGCTTCGCCTGTCGTTTGCCAGAGGCCAGGAGACTCGCAGGCAACGGCACCACCTCCCCGGGTAGAAGTTTGCGCTCGTTCTCCTGATTGGGGTCGTCTTCACTCTCGAACCCTGGAGTGGCTGCTATGTGTGACGGCCACAGAGGAACCACCCGCGAAGGCTCAAAGCGAGCGCAGACAAGCAGATTCGCGTGACCATTGGCGGGCAGATCCTTAGCGAACGTCACCTGCACGTGGATGGACGTGCCGCAGTAGCAGCGCTGGACGTGCTCCGGACAGCAGTGCGGGAAGCATCGCAGGAGCTGCATCAAGGTCGTACACAGTTTAGAAAAGAGGATTGTCTTCCATGGGATCCGATAAGGAGGAGGTTGCAACGGACCTTGACGCCGCGTTCTCGGTTGCTCCTGTGGATAGATAGAAAAAGGGTAGTACATGTAAAAGGGTAGTTCACATTGTTGCAAAGTGGATGGAGACTGTGACCGCACCTGGAGTAGTAGCGGCGGAAGAGCGGGTGGTCGACCTCACTGCAGCTCAGACGCAAGAAGCGGCAGGAGACCACACGAACCATTGACTAGGAAGGGAGGAATTTGGATGGACGACGCTACGTGGAGACTTTTGGGCGAAGAGGGACCAAGGCAAGGAGACGCAGGCAGAAAGTAACTACCGCATCTACTGTCCCACTTGGGTGAGCTGGATTTGACTCAGCGAAAACTGGTGACTCTTCTGTGTATGGAAAATAGTATGGGGCCTGAGGAAGGGAACAGAAACCCAATTTTGTTTCACGTTTGGACTGTGCAAAGGCCGCTTGTGGGTGGAAGGAGCTGGTGTATGCTGTAGCTTTGCGGGTGTGGCACTGAGCTGCGGGGTGACTGGCGCTCTCTGCTTTGGCGCTCGGCGTTTGTCAAACTGCGTTAAACCTGTATAAACATATACTCTACCCTTTTGTTATTTTACAAAACTTGTGCTTCCTGAAAAAGGCCTTTTTCGTCGCAAGATCATATAAACGGTTCAACCACATATTGTATCAGACAATTGATGCATTACACAAGGCTGGGGCATCACTTCAACAATCGTTGGAAGTGCAAAAAGTATCATAGAGCACAGGCTGCAGTCCTCATGCCCAATGTTGAAACATGAAGCAACCTGACAGATCTTCTACGTCGAAGCAGGTCATCCAAACCTCGGACAGCTAGCTAGCATAAAGCATGCACTCCAAGCTCCTTCCCTTGATCACGCAAATGTAACTCTGCGTAATGGCTGGCGTCCACCTGACTCACACGTCAACTCCGTCTTGCACCTCGAACCAACGTTTGACTCTCCAACAGATTAAATCCAGTCATTCGCTCGAGCGTAGCTAGCGTGCATGTTGGTTGACCCATACACAGTTCCCCCACGAGCGCAAAGAAACCGTTTGGTTCGGCTGCCTCCTCAACTCGAATCGACAGATTAATCCGACACAGCCGTATTTCGACGAAGTCGCTAGCTCGTAAGTTTTCGGCCTTGTCAACTACAATGCGAACGCAGTTTAACTGCTTGAAGCCGGCGTAGAAGCGTCGTAGCTTTCATCAAATTTGGGTTCTTAGCTGTTGCTAGCGAAAAGGGTCCATTGCTGCCGCCTTCTCATCCCCTTGCATGTTACGAGCACGGCGATTCAGGTCAAAGAGTATAGAGAGTTCAATGTCCACCGCAACACAGTTTCCATACGCTAAAATCCACGACCAATTTGCATCACTCCCTCCGTGCTTGGAAACAAGAGACATGGAATTTCTATGTTGATTTCTAGATTCTTCATGGTGAACACGACTGCAGCTTCCTTTCTCGACAAGTCCGGTCCAACAAATTAGCAGCAAACGCCTGGTGAAAATATTATTGAGCAAAGCCGTGATTTATCGTCTCGACTCATGCTCTAATAATCTTGACGGAAGCAACCGGACCTACAGCAACCATTACGGGCCTTCACAACTTCAATTCACCTTGCATACCCATTATTCAGTGGTGACGCGAGGCCGTTAAACCCCATCAAGCACACCGCAATGAAACCACCTGTCCACCAGAAGTAATCTATAATCTCAAAAAATGACCCTCGATAGAAGTGGCCGTCTGTGTGGAATTCTTTGCACCTCCAATCCGTAACCGTGACAATGGAAACGGGAGTTTCTTGGTGCTTCCGCACTGAAGTACCGATAAAGTCAACATTTCGCCTTCCATGAATTGTCGGAGCACGACGTGCGTGACATTCTTATGAGTTGTTGAGCCAGCTTCGACAATCAATACGGACAATATCACACATAAGTAAGAGTACAAGTAGCGACCAGAAGCGAGATGTAACCAAACAGCATCCTACCTTTCTTCTCATTGTGGACATCGACTGAAAACTGTTGCTGTTCAGCGTACTAGGTAGCCTGCACGAATTCGCAAATTTTCTTCACCACGTGATCGTCTTCTCAGCATCAACGTTTCCTTCCAGTGATACAGCGTCCTTGATAGTATGCCTTGTTGTTGTGGAAGCTGCAGCATTCGCTGTGAGAGTCGACAAGAGTTACAAACGAGATTAATTCCCGAAATACAGCACCCTGCGCTCGCCGTGGATCCAACGACAACCTCCACTAATCTTGCGCTAAGCAACCCCACTTCTGCGTCATTCTATGGCGACAATCGAGTCCTAAGCACCCAGCAGCTCGTCTAGGGGGACGGCGATACTGGCGAACTGTGACAGACCAACACGCAGTAGCATCCTCACCCACAAAATTGTTGTTCAACTTGTCCAAAGAAGCGATTTCTTTTATATCCGTGAAATCTTGAGCGCTCCGCTTGTATAGCCATCCGGTCTGGTACAAAACTCATGGTCGCAGCACCTTCCCAGGACCTAAAAGCTTCTGACCTACGAAATCGCCCAGATCTCATCCTCTGGGCCAGCGGAAATGTCGCCAATAGCCGAGTGTTGTGAAAGGGTTAACCCTTGAGGACCTGCAGCGGACCGAAAGTGCTGCCGTGCTTCACCAATATCGGCCACATCGTTGAAGAACTTCGGAAGCTCTCGTGTCTTTGCTCCCTTTGTCATGGTCCTGTCTTCACCTTTATCTGCACGATTTCCACCGACTTCATTGCAATTAGAGCGTCAGTCGCGATGGCCATTGCTGTTGTTGTTGCTGGTCATTTCTCGTGGAAACGCCACCTATTGTGAATTTTCACAAACTACAGCTTTACATCTGCGCTTTACACTGGGATAACATATGTTCCTTATAGCGAAGTGACTGCTGTAAGAATATTCGCACACGATCTGTAGTCCAATATTTTCCCTAACATTTGCACCGAGAGTCTGTTCCCCTCTGTACATGAGACTTTCAAGCGAGGCAGCCGTTGGAAGGCGCGTGCCACACCGTCCGGTTTGACTTTCCTTTCTTTCTTCTGGTGTTCTTGTCTTCAGTCTTCCTTCATTTCGCAATCCGACCAAGAAAGCGCTTGAGACCCGCACGAACGAGGCCATAGTGCATATGATCTGATGGCTACAGTATATACACCAGGTAGTATAGTACGACTTATCGTTTCTAACGGAGGTCAGACATTCTAACGAACTACACGTGTCATTTCTATCCCAGAACGTGGCGTCAAGGTGAGTCGGATGCTCTGCTCTCTCATTGCACTATACGCTTTAGTCTACAGTCGAATTAAGCTTAACGCCTTTGTATGCCATCAGTTTTTACCATGTTTCGCAGACTCTGGACCAGAGCCTATTCAACGCAGCTCCTTCTCCTCCGTCCACGTCCTGCTAATGTTCGCTGCTGAGATATCTGCTGGGATTCAAGGGAACGTGGCTGTCTGCAACTCGCTTCGAATCGTCAAGAACGGTTCCACTCTGGTCATCAAATCTATAATACACCACGCGCTGATGCTCAAGGCGAAGCCTACTCAGAGGAATCTGCAGCCTACATGGACCGTATTGTTGCTGACAAGTCCCGATTCGAGCTGATTGAGAAGGTTCGTGAGATGTAAAAAGGCTCTTTACAGCGGGTTATTCTTGTGCTGACTCCATGTTGTGTGCTTCGGCGTCTTCGAAAAGAACGATGTTGTGCAGGAGTGCTGACTTCAAGGGCACTCTGCTGCCGTTACGGAAGCCGCAGACTCCAACAAGCTCCGCAAAGAACCAACAACTTTGCCGGTGACTCGGCATTGTAAAGGCCAGCGACAATTACGGTGGGTTTTGCTGCTTCCTTCTCTCAAGTGTTTGAGAGCATGAGCTGAGACTTTGGATGGATCACAGATTTGTGCGTACAGTCGGGCGTGTACTGCTGACTTGCTGGGTCAGACTCGATAGGTAATGAACCTGATGGCGCGTTCACTGGGATAGATGTATCCGTCTTGGGGGTAATTTCGAGGCAGAGATGGCAGATTTTCATGTGTTCTTGCTTCTGAGCAGGGAAGTGAATGGTGGAAACTGGTCGTGGGGCTTGTGGAATGATTTTATCGTGCAAACATGGAGATGTAAATGTATATCGGCGGGAACTGTTAACTTCCAACTCCTTGACACAAATCTCAGACGGAAAGACGGCAGTGAATGGACCCTTTTGGTAGAAACAGCCAAACGGCCGAATTATTCCCGTCCTCAAAGACAGCGCAGTTTTGACGGTGTTTCGAGTGCTACGCCATCTATGTACGAAATCCACGGCTATGAATCTCAATTTGTTGCTCGAATTCCGAGATGTTCCAGCTGTACGGATCAAGGTGGAACCGCTACGAAGCCGCCTTGAACTTCTAGCTGCGGTGCCCACTGGAGCTCTCTAAACACGACGGATCGAGTCGCGACTGACATATCCTCGAGTTTCAAATGCCGACCCCACTGATTTTGAGGAACATTGTCCACGTACGCTGCGTGGGAAACAACGCCACGGAAGAATATGAATTGGTCTCGTGGGTCGACAGAGGTAGCAAGGCCCCCTCGTTCAGGTGCTCTTCTAACACGAACGTCATGCTGATACGTTGAACGACATAATTGTGACTGGAGAGTGGACGACCACTGTGATTGTCCGCGTACAAGTTACTTTCTTTAAACGCGTAAAAATCGACTTCAAGCATGTTTGTACTGTCAGAGAAGCTCGCAGCATTGTCTCCAATGAACCACCCTCCAGAAGTTGGCAACATCGATGAGATACCGCTTGGAGTCGCCCGAAATCTTCGCAAACGTCCATCCAGCACCAAATCGGTGGACTCCATCCCGCTCAACATAGGGAGCAATGATCGCACTGATAAGCGCGAGCCGTTGTCCTGAACCGCGATGTCAATACACACGAGTTCGTGTACGCACCGGCACAACTCGACAAGTGATGGCTCAACTGACACCTGAGAAATGCTAACCACATGAATGGAACCTGGTTCTAATAGCCACCGACGGCTCCACGACGTAGCATCTCCGTCCGTCAAGCCACTCTGATTTTCGCGTGGACTTGCGTCGGTCACAAACATTGTCTCCTGGATCTGAGCCTCGAATACACGGAAGAAGTTTTCTACTGTCTCCACTTGCGAGTTCGAAGGCGTTTGGCCCATTAGCAAAGTCGACACCTCGACCCGAAGTGCTCTCAATCGCGGCTGGCTGTAAATCACTGACAGAACATCATCCACCAGTGATGGGAGTGGAATGTGATTTCCTGCTGTTGATCCCAACTGAAGAAGATCGCCCAGTATATCATACAGATCTAATACCAGCGTGATAAACCTTTCACGACGCTCTTGCTTATCGATACGCTCGGATTCCACCGCAAATGCCGACTGGAGCGCGTACTGGATAGCGCGCGAAGATAACGCCCGAAGCAGAAGATGAGCAGCCGATTGCGTGACCGCCTGCCCACGCGAGGGACGTTGCTCGTGTGGAAACGGAGCCGTGCTTCTGCAAAGGCCGAGCAAGAACGAGTTCATGACTCCTTCCAGGTGTGAGGTTCGGCTCCTAGGCGACGCACAAAGCGCACCAGCTGCTCGCCGCCAATGGGATCGGATCTGTTCGCCTAAGCTGTCAGCAGTGACCCCGCGTCGGACAGGGAAACGCAGCTGAAAAAGCGCCACAAAATAGCCAGGTGCTTCGTTTTCTCCACCAATTCTGAGTGACGGACTCGAGCGTCATACACCCAGAAGACCATGTCACTGTCGATGCTGCTGTCAGCCGCAGTATTTTCGTTCGTGTTGCCAGGCTGGGTGCTAGCATAAATTCGTTGCTGCTCTAGTGCATCCTCGAACTCGCTTTCGAGTTTGCCGCTTGATTGAGGGAGTGGACCAGCTGATGGCCGACCAATTTGATCACCAAATGAATCGATCTCCATGTCATCTGACTTGGAAGCAGCAATATCAGGAGAATCAACATCCACAGCAGTAAATGTGTTATCAGAAGCTGAATCGAGTGCTGGCAGATCGCATCCCGCGTCGCGGGAATTGTTACCCGACCGTCGGTAGGAGATGAGAGAGAACCCAGGCGACTCGTGCCGCGCTAGAACAGTCGCATGGACCTCCCTGGCTGGGACCCGTTGCCTGAGAGCTGGAAGACGTAGACGACCAGGTGGTGCGTCATCTCCCGCTGCGTCCTGGTGATGCTGCTGTCGTAGCTGTAGAGCCACTTGGGGAACCGGTGGTTGTTGAGCACGTACAAGGCGGCGTCCTGGAGAAAAACTATCAATTCTTGTCCTAGTGTATACCAACAAAAGAAGAAATAACAACTGCAAACCTTGGGCAGCTTCTGCTGCTTGACGTCTCCTTCTCTGTCTGCTCGGATCCACAGCGTCTGCTTCGCCTGTCGTTTGCCAGAGGCCAGGAGACTCGCAGGCAACGGCACCACCTCCCCGGGTAGAAGTTTGCGCTCGTTCTCCTGATTGGGGTCGTCTTCACTCTCGAACCCTGGAGTGGCTGCTATGTGTGACGGCCACAGAGGAACCACCCGCGAAGGCTCAAAGCGAGCGCAGACAAGCAGATTCGCGTGACCATTGGCGGGCAGATCCTTAGCGAACGTCACCTGCACGTGGATGGACGTGCCGCAGTAGCAGCGCTGGACGTGCTCCGGACAGCAGTGCGGGAAGCATCGCAGGAGCTGCATCAAGGTCGTACACAGTTTAGAAAAGAGGATTGTCTTCCATGGGATCCGATAAGGAGGAGGTTGCAACGGACCTTGACGCCGCGTTCTCGGTTGCTCCTGTGGATAGATAGAAAAAGGGTAGTACATGTAAAAGGGTAGTTCACATTGTTGCAAAGTGGATGGAGACTGTGACCGCACCTGGAGTAGTAGCGGCGGAAGAGCGGGTGGTCGACCTCACTGCAGCTCAGACGCAAGCGGCAGGAGACCACACGAACCATCGATTGCGAAATCTATGTTACGTGGAGACTTTTGGGCGAAGAGAGACCAACGCAAGGAGACGCAGGGAGAAGGAAAAACTACCGAAATGCCAGCATCCACTGTCCCACTTCGGTGCGCGTGTATTGCTGCTTTTAGTCCCGTCAAAAGGGTGACTCAGAAAAATAGTACTGGGTGGCCCCAAATTTAACGGACGCGACTCAATTTTGTTTCAAAGCACAGCAACCGCCGACATTCTTAAAAACACCGCGTGTACTCCGCATACATGTTTGTAAATTTTAATACACACTAACCATAACAACAGTAAGGGGTGTTTGCAAACGTGTTTATCTGTTTGTGCTTCCTGCAGTTCTAAACAAAGGGTGAGCTTCGCAGTAGTCATTGCTACTGGTGGTGCGATGGAAGGTAGGAAACTACATAGATAATTGGGAAAGGAAAAAGGAATGCGCTCAAACCAGACGTAGATTGAGATGACTCGTGGCGATACACGGACACTTGTCAACCTCATTGCTTGAACCAAGCAAGCCGAGAGCACACACTTTAATTTACAAATGAAGCGTTTGGCCGAAACCCGGGTACCAGCCTGCCCCGCCAGCTGGGAAAACTACCGATATTATCTTGGTATTGGGAAATGTATTATGAATGGGTTAACTATTTCCTAGTTACCCGCTGCGCTGAAGAACAGCAGGATCGAAGGCTGATTCGTCTTCACCTTCTTTCCTTTCTTGGGGCGACCGGGTTTTCCTTTTTGTTTTGAAGATGCCGCCTCAGCTGCTGTTGGTTTATGTGTAGCTGCATTTGCTGGAGCATTGACAACTGAGTCAGGAACCGAGGGGTAGTAGCTCAAATACTCCTGCGGAATCGTTTTTTGCAGAGAGCGACTTCATCTTCTTCTCGGACAGGACCTTAGTAGTGTGGCGTGGTAGTTGTACGCGGCGGGCAGAGGCTTCCCAAATACTTCGAACTGCAGGTCCAAACAGCTCGTGAATAACCGCCTTACGAATCATACTGGTCGATCATCTGAAACGTGATATCATCTTTGTCCGGTGTATCGACATTTGTTCGTGCCGTGCAAACGCCTTCATCTATCTCGAAGAGATAGTTTGACGTGTATCCTGCAGGCGGCGGGAAACGTACTTGCCAAGGATTGTTCCCCACTCGATGTAAAATGGATGCATACGCTCGTTGTGGTCGAGAAAGATGCCATTTACACTTTTGACTTTGTTGATCACGTCAACAAGCTGCGATGGCGTGTAGATGTTACTTCCTCTCTTAGCGTTACGGCACCAACCTACGACACGATCAGCAATGTTATGAGAATGGCCAGGTAACAAGAAGCATAAAACCACTTTCTTGTACGGGAAAATGACGGACAGCATCGCGAAAAACATCAGCACAACCTTCGATTTATTCTGTCCGACACAGTTGTCGAGTAAGCTGAAGCTTATCTCGACAACTGGAGTTCCATTGGCAGCGTCCTTTTGAATAGTCGTCAAGTGATAGAGAAGTCGCAAACTACAAAGTGCGTTAGCATCTTTGCCTTGAGCGCGCTCGTCGTACAAAAATACGTTGTTTCGATTGTTGGTGATATCCGCCACAACAAAATTATGAAGAATCAAATTACTGTTGAAGTAATCGGCTGACGGTCGTGAATGTCCGTAAAAGGGCATCGAAATTCCACCACCGAAGTCCTCTGCTTGAATCTGCACGCGGCACGATACTGGAGCAGCACCACGTTCGACTTCGTCGCCCTCAGCCACATCATCATCATTGGCCGTTGTTGCAGCGTCGAATGTGTCAGGAATGATCTCATGTGGAAGCATTTGCGCTGGCGCGTGCAAACTTCCGTAATCTTTGATGAATGGGGAAACAAACCGACGCTGGGCTATGGCTTCGTCGATATGGATACGCTTCTCCAGTAAGAGCGTCTGCTTTTGCTCGTCTGAGACATTGGGTCCCTGTAGCTGGATGTCGAGCCGAACGCAACAGTCGCAGACATCTTCTGCTGTTCGAGTAAGCCGTACCCCGGGAAAATAATAGTGCACGTATTGTGTAAATCTGGAGTAGCTCATTGTCCTCACATCTGGATTTAATCGCTTAATCTCATACTCGTATCTGGCGTGCACTTCCAGCCATGTCAATCCAGGCTCCGTGAAATACTGGTGTTGCCTGCGGTGCGCGCAAGGGAAGACGTCCTCCAGGACCCACGTCGAACAGTGCAATTTGAATGCTTGTAGGTCTTGCTCACTAAATGCGTGCCATGGTTTCGGCCGATCGCGGCGAGTGTGCAACGCCTCGACTCCTGTCGTAAGTACTTTTGTTAGTCGAGCTATACGGCTACCGCCCACCGGAACGATAGCTCGAATTTCACCCTCAGAAAATCCTTGCTGAAGGAGATGCAACACGACACCTGCAGACAGCTGCCACTCCTTGCCGCCGTAGCTGGTATCCCAGGAGGCCCAGTCATCTTGAATTCGTTTGATTGCTTCTTCCCCTATACGCTTAACGACATGTATACGAGCTGCTTCCTTTCGCGTTGGTCCCTTTTGCGCTTGCGTCGCGGGATGGTGGTCTGCGAGCCTCCCCGCGGCGGTACTCCATGGGTGGTTGTTCCCGATTTGAAAATGCGCTTGTCCGTTGGAATGCCTTCGAACGTCAACCAAAAATAAATAATGCCTCCGAACTTCAGTTTTCTTTGCGGTGACCCCCAGATGGTGGACCTGCTTCACTACGACTTCAGGGTGCGTATTAGCACCTCGTTAGTTATAAAAAGTTGTGCGATAAGCTGTACTCGGTGAAGCAGGTGATAAATACTGAACTAATACCGTGCAATGTTTACGAGTTTTTTTACTAACTACAGTATGTATGTCAATGTCCGCAGGTTCGTGTTGAGCCGGAAACGTGCAATAATGCACAGAACCTTGAGAAGCGACGGCGTTTTGGGGAGATCTGCTCAAGTTCGGGAATGAAGGCGCCTTCTTCGTGTATTATGACGAAACAAATTTTAATTTGTATTGTAAGCACACAGGGTCGTGCTCCGATTGGCCAGCGAGCGGTCGTTAAGCTACCGCCCTCGAAGGGGGCGAACTTACAGCTACAATGCGCCGTCTCAGCAGAGATTGGCTTGGTGCACTACGCGAAACAACGTGACAGCATCAAGATGGAGATCAATGCCGCGTTTGTCGACGCGGTCTACGACGCCGTGAAGGCTCACGAGGGTTTTCGCACCAACTTTGCCGGTAAGGCTATTGTCATTGTCTTGAACAATGCCCCTGCTCACAGTCAGACCGAGGAGCTTGTCCAATCCCGTCAGACCTGAAGCTCCTGCGGTTGGGCCCGTACTCACAAATGTTCAATCCGATAGAGGGTGAGTCGGAAGGTATTATGGCTACATGCGTGTACATGTACTAACCTGGGCTTGTTATGCAGGTTGCTTTAGCGTTTTGAAGGTCCGCATCAAGGCATTTCTCGCGCTGAGCCACGACGAGATGTTCAACGCCCCACACGGCCAGAAAATCGAGCTCCGGATGCAGTTACTGGAAAGGGTTGCACAACACTGCATGCCCTGTATGGACCTACGATTAGTGAACAAGATGGCACGCCATTTTGCATTTTCAGTGGCGGCAGCGATCTATGGAGAGCCGATGGAATACGGAACGTAGCTGTTTGCTCTGGACTAAATCGGCATTGGCCTTTAGTGATTTTTCACATTTCATTGTTTAGAAAAACTTATATTCCTTTTTACGGGACACTCGGATTTGCCTTACACTGCTAAGAGTTTGGATTGGCAAAGGTGTAGTTAACCATTTATTGAAGTTGGATTTTCATACATCGTTGAAAAGAGGGATATTCCCTCTAAACAATGAGCCGTCGTGCTATTTTTTCATTCAGCCGTTCTCGAGCAATGTCGGTTTAAAAAGTGTCAATGATTCGAGAAGGCAAACGCCAAATTTTGCGGCGCGTCGATTAAGCCTAGTCCTAAACTTAATTCGAGGTCTATCCTTCTCAAAAACGACCTTTTCTCTGGCGAAATTCAAAAATTTATGTATACGTGCGTTTGTAGAGATTCTGGAAATGGATCGATCTTGTACGCTTCACTTCAAATAAATCAAAATGATGCTAATATCCAACACAGTGAATCAAAATGATCATAGTATCCAAATCTAACCTCAGGCACCGCGCAACCTCAGAGTGACGTCCAAGACCCTCTCAGTTCACTCTAGTAACACTCTCCTCATGCATGCACGTGCGGCACACATGACTACGCGGAGCAGACAGTATGCACACTGTTCCTGCAATCCGTACGATGACGCGGGGCTCCGCATGCGCTCGATAAAGCTGCCAGCTCTTCCATGGACCGATCGATATACGGCGCCAAATTTAGAGATTGCCGAAATCCCCCAACCTGACAAATTTTGGATAAGTACGATTTTGACGGTTCATCTTTACAGCCGTTTATCTCGAAAACTCCACAATGTTAACTATTAATAGCATCATTTTGTTTGGCGCAGTCTGAAATACGAGGCGCCTAACTCTGTTAATCAGATGTGCTATTCACTAAAATGCTCTTTAACAGTTTGCAAACAGTACTACCGTAAAGTTCGGATTCAGTAAGACACACCGATTCAATGCGACATAGGTAAAAACTAAACTCACATATTTTGAAATGACTTGGCAAATGTAAGCATTTTCTTTTAACGATTGCAAGAACTAAAATTGTCCTTGTTTTTTGAAAAACAATACCAGGTATTTACATGTAGCAAGCGACCTTTTTACCTCTGTCTCATTGAATCCGAACTTTACGGTAATAGTGTTAGCAGTACCATTAGTGTTTGTGCGAACACTATCTCAACCGGTCACTGCAGCATTTATTTTAATATTAAAATACCAACTACATTTATTTCCGGATTTATTTTCGGGATATTAGAGGATGTTAGCAAACTCGTATTTTACGAGATGGGGACAAAGAAACGCGCGGTGTATTGTCTATGTGTTCGATCTCGTAGAATGGCAGTCGTGTACGTACGGGATTCTCCAAGAAAGTCGTAAGAGCTCTTACGACATAACTAGGCTTTTGATTGGCTATATACTACCTCCGTAATGAAAATATTGCACCTTTCAAAAAAATTGCGCATAGCTCCGCCTCGTTCATTTTCAGGGATATAAGATATGCAGAGGGCAGGGCGTAAAAGTAAAGAAAAAGGATTGAAATCAGAAGGTGGTGCAGCAGGCAACATTGCAGACTGCTGCAACATGCAGTGGAACGCGCGGGGACAGGGAGCTGCTGGCACTACATGCAAGAGGAGGCACGCTTTGCAGTGCGGCAAGCGTGGCGACCTCCAGGTGGGCGTTAAACAGCGTTTGAGCTTTACGCAGGGGTGTAATGGGAGCGCGCGCGGCACGAAACACCTTGGTCTTTCGCATGTGGCTATGGGGCGGACGTTGCGCTTCATAGTCTGCAATACGCACCCTTCCGCGCGCGCTCTTTAACGTCCGCGCAGTGCGATACCTCCCTGCTTCTTCCTCTTTCGCGCACTCTTTCAAGACCTCTCCGCAGGGGCGACACAGGCGCCCATTGAACGCGTACGTACTTCCACACGCGCTTGGCCTTCCTCGTCGGGAACTGGGTGTCTTTGAAAGTGAGGGAGGGAATCGAATGGGGGAATCTGTTGGAGGATGGGGAATTGTGGGCGGGAGATTCGGAAAAACTTTATCGCTTTTGCAAGGGTATCTGATTTCGTTAGAGTGTAATTTGATTGGAAATGTGCAGTATTTTACTAACGGAGGTACTATATTATTTCACTCAGCACCAGGCATGCATGACACGGTGTCAGACACCTGAGGTCGCTAAACCCGCTCCCCTTCTTCTGCCACGGACGACCCGACCCACCCGACGCCCCCTCCCTCCGCCCCTCTTCTGGCGAGCAGTCTCCTGCTGCAATATCTGCCAAATCTGCCAGGTCTAAGCGAAGCAGACGCGGAAAATTTACCCAGGAGCGAGGAGCTAGACTTAGTCCTCTTGTATAATATGACTAGGTACGCCCCGTACGCTACTTACTACGTATTAGCAAGGCAAAGACAAGGGGTGATGTCGCTAGCTCTGCCTTTTTAATATCAAACACTGCGCTGGGCCTTGCTGCCTTAGTGCGGACATCGCAACGCAGTCCTGAGTTAACGGATTCCTTCCTTCGTGAGGCAATAATCCTTGCAGCGCTCGTTGAACCAAGCGTACGTCCGGGGTGCGAAGCCGCTCTGTCTCATTGGGGAACAGGCGAAGTAGAAGTGCAAGACGGGTGCATGGGTCACGAGCCAGGAATGCGAGCTCCATGGTTGAGAGAGTTAGGGTGATTTCGTGAATGAGAAAACGATTTACGAGATTGCTAAAATGTCGTAAATACCGAAAACATAAAAAACGCGAGTCGGAAGTCGTATCGGGAATTTACGAGTTTGCTAACATCCTCTATTTATATGTACGAACGTAGATTTGGGCACATTTGTAATTTCAAAAACATTTGTCCTAGATAAACAAACCTTGCCGGTACTGGGGTTCAACAAGTGGGATTTCACGGACATCAATTCTGTAAGGTGAGTCATGTCTTGTAATTGACCCACACGGCTCTACTGTCCAATATTTCTAGGGCTGCTCGTCCACCTTGCTCTTCGTCGACTCGTAGTGCTCGAACGTGTTGTATCCCTTGTCGCCCATAGCGGCGTCCCAGAAGTGCTTGTAGTCCGGCACCGCGTTCACGGGCCAGTCGTTCTGGAAACGCTCAGCCAAGTCCGGGTTCGACATGAACAGACGAGCAAAGCCCACTATGTCGGCGGCGCCGCTGCGAATGACACCCTCAGCCGTGTCCCGTGTGTAGCTGTTGTTGGCCATGACAGTGCCTCTGAACGCCTTCTTGGCGTCGAACACGGTCAGGGTTTGGCTCTCGGTCGAGTAGCCGAAGCCAAACCCATCCAACAAAGCCAAGTAGGCGAGTCCGTGCTCCGACAGACGCTCAAAGGCGTATGTGAACATCTCGTTGTTGTCCTTGCTGCCCATTCCGCCGAACACACCGTTAGGCGACAACCGCACAGCGATACGACCAACAGGGAACACGGTCTTGAGCGCCTCCACGATCTCATGAAGGAATCGGTACCGGTTCTCAAACGAGCCACCGTACTTGTCTGTGCGCTGGTTCGTCGACGACTGCAGGAACTGGTCCACCAGATACCCGTTAGCACCGTGAACCTCCACGCCGTCGAAACCCGCACGTTTGGCGCGAATGGCACACTGACGGTACATCTCAACGACCTCAGGGATCTCCTCTGTCTTAAGTGCACGTGCCTTCTCAAAGTCTGTGCGTTCGCCGTTGGCATCGCGCGTAGTGCCACCGATGTACTGCGTCGCCGAAGCGGATACGACATCGTTGGTCGAATGGAACGACGGGTGCGACTGGCGACCCATGTGCCAGAGCTGCAGGAAGACTTTGGTGCCCTTGGCGTGCACTCGATCCACGAGCTGTTTCCATACACCCTCCTGCTCGTCCGTGTAGAGCGCTGGTGCACCGTACCACCCGAAGCCTTGCTCCGATATGCCACAGCCTTCCGTGATGAGGAGGCCGGCACCTGCGCGCTGTTCGTAGTAGACGATGTTGCGCTCTAACGGCACGTGAGTGTCGAGATCCGAGCGCGCGCGTCGTAGGACCGTAAACGATGCGGTTCTTGATTTCAAGGTCTTTGCTGAGTTTCAGCGGCGTGAAGAGCTTGTAGTCGGTGACGGACGACATCTCGGTTGTGGCTTGGGAGTGCTGGGTAAATTGAAGAATGAAAGTCTCCACTAACGAATGAAAGTCTCCACTAACGGAGCTTTACGGTTGTTGCCTTCCTTCAGAGCAACGTGCGCCTCATGGGAGGTGAATGGAGATCCGTATGCGTTATCTATGCCGTTGACGTATGAAGAACGTCTGCAGATTCGTTTACCAAAGCATATCCATGCATTCAGTCCTCTGCGGTGACCAACAAAAAGCTGCGACTGGGCCTCGACCACCGAAATGCAAAATGATTCGTTAATCTGAGGTGAGACATGTTTTGTCGGATAGAGTCCCAAATTGGGACTTCCTATTGCATGATTCAGGTCTACTAAAAGTTATAATAGGTCTTGCCGTGTTGTTCTTCGCAGCCCTGCCATTATTAACCCCTTGGATACCATCTTTTGCTGCCTTCCGCCGCTTGCCAGTCCTCCCGCCAGTTCATCGCTTTACGTCGGCCCTTGTCTTTCGAGATAGCTTCCAGGTAACTGGTGCCTTGTAGTCCATTTGCCTCCAGGAACGCTCAGGACTGGTTCTCGCGTGCGCGTACAACGATATACGTATAGATACCGCACACGTCGCAAATATACGTGCGGCGTCGACAACTGTGCTTCGGAAATCCGTCTACATGCACTCGCAATGTGCTCAATCAAAGCAAGTCTTATCTTTTCGAGTTCGCCTTGATGGATCAGCAAAGTAGTCCGCCACGTTCCTATTGCAGACGCCCTGGCAAGAAGCAAAAATAGCGGACATCCTGTGACACGAAAACTACTGCTGCCACGGATGTACTGTGTGGTTTACCTCAAAAGCCTTGATACGATTCGTGATTCATGAAGCTTTGCTCGTCTCTTTTGAAATGAACGTGGACCACACAACCCGCCCGTGGCAATAGACATTTCGAAGTGACACGCCTGCGACCGGACGATTGCTTCAGATTCGGTGCACCTCCTCATTTGACAAAGTGCGTGGCATATTAATAGTGCACTGCCCTTTCGTCTTCTATGGTTTCTCCACTTACCAGCGTTAACGTCGTGGCCCGCTCGTACCCGGGCATCGTGGAGCTTTCGCACGTGACTGCCACGCTGTCAGCCTTCCTGGACCGCTCTTCCAGTCTGCCACTGTCTCGGGCCTGTGCGGTGGGCTCCGTTGCGCTCCTGCAACAGATTTGGGACCTCAGCCAGTCAACGGAGACGGCCACGGACCCATGGTGTCAACCCTCGAACGCGTGGTGCCCGTCTCGTATGCTTTGGACCAACGCATTTTACTACCAAGACCAGTTCGCCAAGGGGTGATCGAGGCGTGCAAACACGCAGACGTGAGCACAGTCCAGTGGCTCTTAGAGCACTTCACTAGCTGTGTGGTGCCTGCTCTAGCAGTAGAGGTGGCTGCTCAACGAGGTCAGCGTGACATCCTGCAGTTGCTGCTGAGGGTTCATGAACAATACAAAAAGCAGTCGATGCCTGGGCGAGTTCGTATCAAGAAAAGACCACACCAAGTCAAGTTCTGGGAGAGCAACGTCTTACTGGCTGCTGCGACCGGAGGACATGGCGACCTGGTGCTTTGGATGTACGCAGAAGTCTTCCACGGCTTTTACATGCAGAGCAATCAAGAAGTCATGGATCAACTGGCCCGCCATGGAGACATGGAGGCGGTGCAACGACTGGTTGCACACGGATGGCAGTCTCCTCGACTCGATTTCGCAGCGGAAGGAGGCAATGCCGCTATGGTTCAGTGGATACTGGATCAAAGCATTGATGTCGACAAGCAGTCGGCACTCAAGAATGCAGCAGCAATGGGTCATCTGGAGATCGTGAAGTTGTTGGTTAATGACGGCGTGCTACATCTCGATGGACAAGCGTTCTGTGACGCTGCAGCGAATGGCCATTTGCCCGTGGTGCATTGGATGAAGGAGAAGACCCTGGGTTGGAACGTGGCATGCAAAGCAGTCGACTTGGCCGCAAGCAACGGCCACTTGGAGATCGTTCAGTATCTTCACAGTGACTGCTCTGAGAGTTTGACGCACCGGACGATGCGGTTAGCCGCAAGCAGCGGCCACCTGCACGTGGTGCAGTGGCTACACGTCCAGTTTGCAGATCACTCTGACATTGATTTATATGAGATTGGCTCAAAGCAACAGTTCAACACCACGGTTATGGATATCGCCGCGATGAATGGCCACCTCGATGTGATGAAGTATTTGCACAACATTGCAGTGGTGAAGGAGGCAGCCACTGCGACGACCGGAGGTCAGACAGGAGCGATGTCTATACTAGCGAAGACTGTGCCGACGTGTACACCTGCTGCGATCCAGTTTGCAATCGCAGGCGGCCACTTCGCGGTGCTACAATGGCTACATGGTAACTACTGGATAGAGCCGTCCACGGACGTCGTGGACGTCGCTGCAGCAAGTGGTAATTTAGAGATGATCAAGTGGCTACACGACCATGGAGCAAAATTCTCTGCGGCGGCAATGGACAGCGCAGCGCGAGAGGGCCATTTGGCTGTGGTCCAGTGGCTGCACGAGAACACCTCCGGGTGCTGCACGATCAAGGCAGTGGATAACGCTGCAGCTATGGGTCAGCTTGAGGTCGTACAGTGGCTACTCGAGCATCGAAGTGAGGGGTGCTCAGTTAAAGCTCTGGATGGAGCTACAAGTGGTGACCACTTTGATGTCGCGCTGCTCCTGGCTGCGAAGCGTACAGAACTTGGCTGTCCCGAACTCGAACACATCTACAACAACTACATCAGTTCCTGGGTCACGGAAATATACCCTAGCTACGAATGATCGCGGTTCGCAGTCATGCCCGCAAACGGAGCTCCTAGATTCACATTTTCAAGTGGATGCGAAAGACCTGGCTAAACTAAGAAATGTTATCATACCAAGTTGTAGCTCGGCGTGTAGTCCAGCGACAGCTTGTGACTACATATATTTGAAACTCCTCGAGCATTGTCATCGTCAGCGAGCAGACACCCAAAGCCATTCTCCGCCAATGATCTAGCCGAATGGCGACCACTTCAACTTCGCCCAGGGAGTAGCTGATGTGTCGACGTGTACGAATTCCCTAATAATTTCCATGCCGTTACTTGCCATTATTGTCGGTATTACACAAACCGATTCCGCCTGTAAGCTCTTAACGAGCTAAAATAATACCCCCACTTTCATTACTGAGTCCATCGCGGCAGAATTTGCATCAACCACCGTGTTAATAGTGCCATGCGCTGCCGTGCTTGAGATGTACAGTCCCCAATGTCTTTTAGTTGTCAAGTGAAGCATCAGGTCGCAATGTGGTAACATTCGGAGCAATTGTCTGTTTGTTATGGGATGATCTAGGGCCACGCATAAGCGCTGCTCGATACGTTAGCCTTTTCAATCTGGTGCTACCTACCAACTGTACACCCAGCGATAATGACCACCGGATAGTTGGGGATTTCCGTCGACTCCCTAGTGAAGCTTAATGTAGCTGGAGTACGTATTGGCAATGTCATCCGCGCTCATGCCAGAAGTTTTAAGACTTTTGAAGGTATCCGCGCTGATGACACTGTTCTTCTTTAGGAATTTCAGCAGCTTTTAGCGGAGGTCCCACTCGAGAAAAAGGTGATGCCCCTCTCTTCATCGGCTTCGTCATCGACTTCGTCCTCGGCTTCGTCTTCCGGCGCGAATCGAAGAGACCTTTTACCGCTGATGTCGTTCAAGGAACCAGCGATCGAGCCAACAGCGGGGTCGGTGTCAGTCGAGAGCTTGATCTGAGCGGACTCAGTACTGGCTGAAACGACGTCGGTGCTTGCGAGAAGTGTGGCTGCGGCCGTGAGCAGGATGAAGTGCAGACGCATGCTTGGACAGGGGTCGACACTGGGGAGGTACTTGGAGGTATTGCTTAGAAGGCAAATTGCGAACTGAGTGTGAACGGAGCAGGGGTCGAGAGAGAAACCCAAGTATACCTACTGACCGGCGTCTGCTATACAGTTGCGACGCGAGATGCACGATCTCGCGAATCTTGCGGATTGGTGATTCACAGCACTGAACATGTACATTCGTTGAGGACGCGTCGTTGTCGAGCGCCGGCCTGTGATCGGGTGCATGTAGCAGATTATGGTTGGTAAAGGTAATCAACCATCACCGGTGCGATCTTAAGCATGAGCACAGCTGCTTCGCAAAAAAATTACTTCAGTATATTATTAACATCTACTTCGTATTACACGTATTATAATACATCTCATTTACCGTCCGGCAGCTCATCTTGTGGCCTTCTATGCTCACTTCATCAATATTATCCGGGCCTCGTCGCAAATGTCATCACCAAAGCTGTATATTATACAGCTGCCGCGATCCTGATCTTTTGCAGTCTCCCCAGCTGAAGCCATCGAGCGTTACATGTACACTAGCTCAGAGCCTGCATATTTGTTTCGTATCGCAGAAGTAGTTTGTGTAGAACAGTGCGGCGGGAGTTTCTTTATAATATGGTTATGCATATATTGTTACTGAACCCCTTCCGGTTCTCGAACTCTAATATCCCCAGTGCGGCGAGAGTGGCAGTAGAAATACCTATTTAGCAGTATGAACACAATGATGATCTTCTCAAGATCACAAGCCCTACTTGACGATTCCTTATCAAGATTGAAGCAGTGTACAAGTTTCCGAGGATCATAGTATGCCATGCATACAATGCATTATCTTGTATAGAGTTCCAATTTGAGTCCTCTATCTTGCAAAGTTAGAATACATGTCTTTTGGTATCATAGCATGGCACTGCCGCCATACAGATACAATTCCGTGTGCAACCATAACGTATTTTGTGAATACATGCTTTGTACTTTTCTTGAAGGGTCATACATTCCACAGAGTTCCAGCATTCTACTATTGCTCAACTACATGTACATGTAGTACATTTGGTATCATAGCCTTGCACTGCCGCCATACAAATTATCGGGATAACTTTATACAATTCCGTGTGCAAATCCTTCAACCATAACGCGTTATGTGATGTATTGTGATTTTCTTGAAGGGCGAGTTCCAAGGAAGAGTTGCAGCAGTTCCACTATCTATTGCAAAGTTAGTACATATGCACTGTTGCCATACAAACTATCGGAATTCTATGATACGATTCCGGCTGTAAATCCTTCAACATTAACGTATTATGTGATGTATGATGAATTCTGGCTCGTTGTTTTATATTTTAACTGAATCTTAATTCGTTGTTTTATTGTTCTAAACCAATTAACAATGTAAGCATTCTTACCTGTTGTCTGGAATAGGTTTTCTCTTCGACAGTTTCAATTCGTAAACGGTCGACAAGCAGTCGGATCACTTCGTCACACACGATAAACAGACTGCTGCCTGGGTCTACGAATGCCGAGCTGTTTGCCAACCTTGCAGAAAATAGATATCTTCTTCCGTATACGGCGTCTATTTCGGCTGGCCCGCGACTTCGGGAGTAGATAGCCTTATAAACCGCAACAAATTCAAATTCAAAATTCAAAATTCAATTTCGGCTGGCCCAGCCGCGTTGCATGACCTGCAGCATAAAATTGAGGGACGAGAAATTGTTCATGTCGTAACACAAGCGTGTTGTTGCTCTGCGTGCCACTAGTGAAGCGAACTGTTTACCACCAAAGCCAAAAAATATGAGGAATGTCGACTGCGCAGCGGTAGCATACGCTTGCGTGAAGTATGTTGTTGTCCATTGAGCCGTTCAATTTTAAAGGTGTATGGTGTATTGAATGAATCGCTTACGCCTAGTTTAGCGCCCTGAGTTGGTTGAGCAATAAAACCCCAGTACCCGATCTATTTTCCTCTCTACTGCATCATAAGCTTGTGTGGGATTATGTTGTGTTTACATCCCAAATTTCAGCTTAGGTGTTTGCTGCTCATCGATTCGCACGCAGCAAAGACAGAGGCCAACCTCCAGAATCACTTCGTATTTTGCTCTGCAACACTCGAGTTCCCCACACCAAACCACCTGCATAACACTAGCCATGCGCTTTGCCCGCTTCCTGCAGCTACCATTCTCTCTACCTACAACGCTGTCTCGGCTTCATCGGGTAACGATGACCAAGCTATGTTGACAGCGGCCGACCCTGCAGTTCCTGTCCGCGCGCACGACATTGCCAACGGCAAGAGACTCTTGCGATCCTACTACGAAGACGATGAAGACGACGAATATGACAGCGACGAAGAAGAGAGACTGTCAGCGAAGTGGACCGAAAGGGCGGCGAAATGGGCGAAACTATACACGCCGGGCCAGATGAAGAAAAAATTGACCGGCCTGAGTGGTGTTCTGACCGAAAAGAATAAGCAGAAGTACAATCTGTTCTTGGCCGCTTACCTGAAGGCACACCCCGGTGGTATCTGAAAAGCTAGATCCGAGTCAGAGTCTCTGACGATGATCAAAACCTAGACATTAGCGATAAGTGAAATCAATGCACCTCACTGAAGAAACAACGATGATCGAGGCCACAATAACTGAATCCCACCTCAGCAATGCTTACTTCCAAAATCATAGTTAATAAAAATGTGTTGTTACTGTAATTACGATTGCCCAAGAAAGACTTTGATCCACGTTGAACACAGAAGATATACAATAATTAGCTAAGTTAGGTTTCGCTGGTAATTTCGGTTTCACTTTGCTTAAGTTCGATTTTTTTCTTTACTGCGTACAACTTTCGCTTTTGAGCATTAATTTTTTACTGGGATATCAGTAAGGTATTGGTAGAACTGTCGCTTATCCCTTTGGAGCAAGTACCGTTGTCACTGACAAGTTGTCAGGACAAGAAAAATACCGGTTTTTACTTAATTTCACTTGATTTCATTAAAGCCCTGTTGTCGCGCCCATACAAAAACAAAATACCGGGTTTTAGCTAGCGTGCACCACATCACATAGCGTGCACCACATAAACGAAAAGGTCAGCTCAACCCACCAAGCTTCAAGATCCACTATGTCCTCTTTCCTCAGCAAGTGCCAAGCCGGCGCCACATACAAAACCACCGAGGGAACAGGGATGGACAGCCATTTTTATGGGAACTTTTGCAGCAAAGTTGCGGGCGCTGGATTCGGCACCGTCGATCGTCTCGCATTCGAGAATTTGCAGCGGGGAGGTAGATGAGCATGCCGTGAGGCTGGAGTCGTGTATGTGGATGCCAACTGGAGTGACGAGGTGCTGTGTTCGTGATGATTGCGACGACCAAAGACCAGCGTCACCGGGGGAATCGTGTAGTTCGGTGGCGTTGCCCAGTTTCCTTTTCACTACTTGTCTTATGCACTAGCACTGCACGACCTTCTCGACCGACCGCTTAATCTCCGCGCCGGCAGCACCGATAATGCGGCATTGATGCTGAGTTCGTCGCGAAGCACCATTGCAGCGACGACACGCACGCATCCGCTCGCCATGAAATCCTTGCAGTCGCAACGGTAGGAAGCTCTCACAAAATTTATCTACACACTAGCATACAACGCCACATCAAACCCAAAACAATTAGTATGGAGTAGACACAGCGCCGGGTGTAGGCATTTGACGTACAAATACTCGTCGTCGCCCCCGCTATCGCTAGAGCCGACGCTGGAGCTGCTCGTCCTCTTCATGGGTGTGCACCACGCGCTGTTGTTTCACCCCTTTAAACGTTTCAGATATCAAAAGGTATTATATTTGGGGATTTAAATATAACGTGATGCGAGCCAAAGATTGCTATCAAAACAATACGGTTAAGACAAATATAATATTATGGGTGATATATGTATCCACCCGTCCCTACGTATACAGCTATACGCCGTCAATATACATGTGATTAAAACAGGTAAAAACACACAGTGATTCATCCGTGCCGGTGCCAAATGCACTGAAGTCAGCCGTTTTGAGGCCCACACCAGGAAGTCAGCCCTTTCACACGAGATTTTAATCCGCACCATCACTCAAGTACAGCATGTCAAAAGCTTAAGAGGAAACGTAGGCAGTAATGACAATACACTTTGTTCAGATTTCGAGATGTTCGTTGTAGTTTATTGAGCAACTCTTGCCACAAAGTAGGGAGGGGTGCTCGCTTGAAACAAAGTTTATTTAATAGACAGTGTGGTACATGCGCATGCTTGAAAAAGTTTATTAAACGGACTGTGTGGTATGCGCTTGCTTGAAACAATGATTAATAAACGGACAGTGTGATAGATGATGTGTTCTAGGCGCTTGAATGTGAGCACGTCAGTAAAAGGATGGCAGTGTCTGTGTGCAGAGCACCCGATGCGTCGACGATACCGCTGCGCCATTTTCCAACTTTCTCTTGGCAACAGAAGCGATCGAACTCAACGGGAACAGGGAAGTAGCAGCAGCAGCAACCAACGCGTAAACTAGTACACTTATTTGTTTGACGAAATTTGTTCTGATACACAAGTGAATTATTATGTTTTACTCGTACAGAATCTGTAACAGATGTCTGGCCGTGGGAAGGGCGTTAAGAGCCGAGCGAAGGGAGGTGCCAAGCGTCATCGCTACATTCTGCGCGATAATATCCAGGGCATTTCTCGATCATTTATTCGTCGCCTTGCTTGTCGAGCAGGAGTATCCGCATGTCTGCGCTTGTGTATGAAACACGTGCTGTTCTCAAGGTGTTCATTAGTAGCCTCATTCGCGACGCAGTGGTTTACACGGAACATGCCAATCGGAAGACGGTGACTACACGGGACGTCGTGTATGCTCAAGGCCGCACACTGTATGGATTCAACAACTGAAGAACGTGCAGCCCACAGACCGTAAGTGCAAAGTGAAAACGAATGATTCAATTCAAAATCGCTCAAATCCAATAATTAATAACGTATTAAGCTTTACGAGCTGCGTCTTTCTCCCGGGACCCTGGACCCGGGTAAGCGTTAATTAGGCTGGCCGGTATTACTGAAGCTGGTATCCGTGGTCCGGTATTACTGAAACCGATATTACTGAAACCGGTAATACCGAGACTTTTCATGGCCCCCTGCACGAAAAAGTATGCGCTGCTGCAATGCGGCCCTACCCTTCGTGCACGCTGCAATGGCCGCTCGCACTCTCTGCATCGGCGTTCCGCCTTTGCCGTCTTGCAACGTCAGGACGTCTAGCGCATCTGTGATGGACTCCACGGATGGTTCTGTGCCCGCCTCCTGTTGACGGAGTCGTTGCTCTTGCTGCAGCAAGCGTCGTTCCCGTTGTTTGTAGGAGGCCCTCGCAGTTTTGCGACGTTGTTTTATAATGCGCATTGTTTCCTTGCGCATGGAGACCTTCATCCGATCCCAGACCCTAGTCCACGTGGCTGAGACCAGTTCCTCTGTTGGCATCGCGACCAGAAAACGTTCCAACCGGGCCTGCATAGCGTCCTTCACTGCTTCCTTCGCAATTACTGGCGGCGGGTACACTCGCGCTGGTTTGCGTACCCGAATTGGGTCACTAGGGCTGCGCAAATGCAATCGGACCGCACTGTGGTCGGCAGTGGTGACATAATGGCTAATCTCTACCGCCGCCACCCAGTCAACGAGTGGCGCCGACATACCATATATCGAGCCGTGTCGATGCCTCGACGCCGTCAGTAACCTTCTACCTGAATGTGTGGGTGTCATCATGTCCAAATTCATCAGGTGGCGCCAGTGTGTCCACCAACCTCCATTGCGCAATCAAGTTGGCTAATGCATGCGATTCGTACTCCGAGGAGCGCCGGTACCAGCTGCGATCCAGCCGCGCGTCGATAGTACAATTAAAATCACCCCAACCGCAATATGGTCGACATTCGGGAGCGCAAGTGCATTGATCCGCCTGTACAATCCTTCACGTTATCCACGCTGGTGGGGCGCGTATATACAGAGCCACAGGACCGGCTTCTCCGCAAATTCCCCTTGGATGGCGACGAATTGTTTGTCGCATGCCTCCTCTAGACACATTTTCGTTGATTGTAAGCGCCCATACGGGTCGAGCAATATCGCAGTACGCCCTTCTTGGTCCTCGACGGCGACAGGAAAGACAACTCCCCTTCCTGGCTCTCGGCGAGGGCCCCACATGCGTGCGTGTCTTTTGCGGAAATGATCCACTTCGGCAGGTTCGCCATGCGTTTCTTGCAGGAAAGTGACATCATGTCTGCCATGGCTGTCGATGTGCCTAAACACCCTGAAGAACGCATCCCGGTCGGCGGCGCCACTTCCGAATCCATTTACGTCCTGCGTAAAGCATCTAAACGTTTGTTCGTGTCTGTGCAACCCAGCGGCATTCTGAGTGGTTGCTCGCTCTATCTCTCTTTCCTGTTGCTGATCTCTTTTGCACTCTCGTGGTTAAAGTCCTATCGGACGTGCATTTCCCGTTGGCTCCGCGTCGCCGGCGGGAAAAGTCTCCGAAAGTGCGTTGCCTTGTTTTTGCCCCTGGTTGAGCACTGTCGGGTTCTTCTTGTTCGCCGATATGCGTTCCTGTGAGACAGCCACGCATTGATGCGGCAAGGTCGCGTTGCCGCCAACCTGTGCATGTGCCGTTCCCGGCAGCTCCATCCGTAGCGGTGCCGTTGCACGCCGAATCGCAGAGTGTGTCCAGGGTACCTCCTCCGCGTTGAGAGGTCGGGTGGCCTAAGGCAGACCACCGGTCGACCTCCTACTACGATCTTCGCAGGAGGTCGGGTGGTGCGCTGAAGAGCCCCTAACCACGGAAGGGGCGGCAGGCCGAGCCCCAATGGAGGCCTGCCTGTCGTCCCAGGTGATGCCAGTCGGCAGCGTCACCGCTCCACCCCAAGTGGTCCGGGCAGCAATACGCTCACATAGCTGCCGGACGGCTGGATGAGATTGATAAATCGTGCCTAAATGACACCGATGCATGGTTCCCCAAGGCGTCGTCTTGCAGGCCCACAACCGCATGCGGAAGCGTGAGTAAAGCATATCAGCATGCTTCACTCACGTCCAGCGGCCTGATGTAGCTCGGGGCAGTCGGTCACAAACGCGCGTGGCGTTTCCACCGCCCTGCTTCTCTCGCTAGTTGTCGATCGCAGCTGGATCCTCCTGCCACCGTGCACGCTGCCAGCAATGTCCTGCAATATTCCGTGGTAGCTTCAGACGAATTCTCTGCCATGATGACCTTGCGCAGTGTAGCAATCTGCAAGTCATACGCCTCCAGTTCGCCCCACTTAGCAATCCACCCCGCCGGCATACTCTTGACTAGCAATTCCGGGTACGGGACAAAGGCAATGCAGCTTTCTAAAGCCTCTATGTGGTCCACCACCCAGGCCATCAACGCCTCGAAGTGGTCCGCAACTCCCAGGATCATTGGGGGGCGAAGTTCCTGGTGTGCCTTTCGACTGCACACTTCGATCGCCGCAGTGTTCTCTGCATGAAGCTGCCGTAACTTAGATCGATCCGCGACCAGCTCCTGTTCTCCAATGATACAGTCCAGAATGCGCCACCTGGTTGGTAAGGCGTGGGAGACTGGGACCCGTTGGTCTACCAACGTACCTCTTCAGACGACCCACGAGTGCATCGTCATCAACGTAGGAAAGTCGATCGTGTAGGCCGCACCATGCTTAGCCAGGACCGTGAAATGTCCAATGAAGCGGTGCTTCAGCTTGTTGCTATCAACGGAGTTTACCTGATTTAGCCGTAAGTTCCTAGTGTCAAGTAGGACTAGGACACCCACAGTAAACACGTTAATGTTTCCTCTTCCATGTTTGTCAGAGTACTCCTTTTGCTTATCTTGGGCGGTAGCGATAGCATCCCTAACCCGGCTTATGATATTAAGGTATCATCGACAAAGGTCTTCAATTGCTTTCGTAATGAGACCGGTGTCACGTCCGACATTTGGTAGGAAAGAGCTTTCCGAGCCTCTCCCCACTTACGACGGAAGCCGCAGAGCTTCCCCGCAGTGTCACAGGCACTTGGGGCTGCAGCACCCCGTTCAGGTATAACGGGGTAAACCCGGTCGACGCGTGAACCGCGTTGTTGAGCGCAAACTCAACCATAGGCAGGCGGTCAGACCAAGTGCCCGGAGAGTCCGCACAGACACTCCGAAGCATGTCTTCGAGGACGCGGCTAACCCGCGCTGTCTGGCCATCCGTATGAGGATGGTAAGCGGTGGACATCACAAGTATGGTTCCGAGTAATTGGAAAAGGTTCTCCAGAACCCAGCCGTGAAGCGCGGGTCTCGATCGGAGACAATGGCCCAGAACCCAGCCGTGAAGCGCGGGTCTTGATCGGAGACAATGGTCGCAGACGACACTGAATGGCTTCGCCTCGTCCGGCAGAGCCAGGACAAGCGCTCACCAAAGGCTCGCATTGATGTTGTCAAACGCGCATTCACAATGCCACTCAATGTCCGCGAGTCATATCGTTCCAGTCCAGGCAGCTTAAGGCAGCCGAGAGGAACTATTCTGTGCACGACAAGGAGATCCTCGCAATGAAGTACGCCCTGGTGAAGTTTCGGGTGCATCTTCTGGGATCAACACATTTTGTGATCTACACTGACCACGCGTCCTTGCGGACGGCGACTAATTCGCCACACCTGTCGCAGCGAATGGCGCGCTGGCTGTCGTTCTTCGCGGAATACAGCTTCCGCGTTGATTACAAGCCCGGCAAGCTGAACGTGCGCTGTCACGACCTCCAGACTACGAACTAGCTCACATTACGAGAGCCTCGAGTGATCATTATGATCGGATACGCATGGCGTATCGGGACGACGAGACGCATGCGTCTATCGTCCGCTACATTTCTGCAGGCAAGGAGGCCAAGCTAACATGGATCTCGCCGAGGCTGCGTTCGCGCCTACACCGCTATGAGTGGTCAGATGGGCTGCTCTACTTCCGCGTAGACCCAGCCGACCCTCATACGGGTAGCCGTTGCGAACGACGAAGATCTGAAGTATGGCATACTTCTTGAAGCGCACGATACGCCTTCAGGTGGACACCTTGGCCGGGAGAAGACGTTCCTCTCCGTGTCGACGCACTTCTGGTGAGCCCACATGTACACGTGGGTCGCCACGTCAAGACATTTGAAGCGTATCAGCGTGTGAAGTCCTTGGCCCACGCTTCGGCTCTCCTTCGGAGTCTGCCTGTCCCGGCGGACGGCTGGTAGTCAATGAGCCTTGACATTGTCTTCGGACAACCGACTGACGCCCAAGGCAACGCCGGCATCCTGGTGTTGGTCTGTCGTCTGGGACATCTTGCTCCAGTCTCCGATACGGTGACAGAGGAACAGACTGCAAAGATGTTCCTCGATGGTGTGTTCCGGTATCACGGTCTCCTACAGACTATTGTCTCCGATCGAGACCCGCGCTTCACGGCTGGGTTCTGGAGAACCTTTTCCAATTACTCGGAACCATACTTGTGATGTCCACCGCTTACCATCCTCATACGGATGGCCAGACGGCGTGGGTTAGTCGCGTCCTCGAAGACATGCTACGGAGTGTCTGTGCGGACTCTCCGGGCACTTGGTCTGACCGCCTGCCTATGGTTGAGTTTGCGCTCAACAACGCGGTTCACGCGTCGACCGGGTTTACCCCGTTATACCTGAACGGGGTGCTGCAGCCCCAAGTGCCTGTGACACTGCGGGGAAGCTCTGCGGCTTCCGTCGTAAGTGGGGAGAGGCTCGGAAAGCTCTTTCCTACCAAATGTCGGACGTGACACCGGTCTCATTACGAAAGCAATTGAAGACCTTTGTCGATGATACCTTAATATCATAAGCCGGGTTAGGGATGCTATCGCTACCGCCCAAGATAAGCAAAAGGAGTACTCTGACAAACATGGAAGAGGAAACATTAACGTGTTTACTGTGGGTGTCCTAGTCCTACTTGACACTAGGAACTTACGGCTAAATCAGGTAAGCTCCGTTGATAGCAACAAGCTGAAGCACCGCTTCATTGGACATTTCACGGTCCTGGCTAAGCATGGTGCGGCCTACACGATCGACTTTCCTACGTCGATGACGACGCACCCGACGTTCTATGTGGGTCGTCTGAAGAGGTACCACGATCCTCAAGTCGAGTCGACGGCCCTCATACGGAAGAGGAAGAGGTCCCCACGAGGGCGACGTCACCTCCACGAAAAGGACGGGGTCTCAGTTGGCGGGGCCAACGAGGAATACGACCGCTGAAAAAGCAGCCTGGTCGTACAGCCGCTGCCGGTACGACGGGCTCCCACCAAACGATGGACAATACGCGTACGGACCATATTGGTAAGGCTGCGCGTACGCATAAGCCAGTGACTGAGCCTGGGGATGAGATGGAGCCCGAGGATGCGTCTACCGAGGGAGACGCGAGTTTAACTCGCGTCGGAGCTCAGCAATGTCCACGCGAAGATTGTCACGATCAAGCTCGGTCATCCGGCGATCCACACGCTCATGGAGATCGGCTACCTCACGGTGCATATCCGCCAAGGAATGTTGCAGGGCGTCGAGAACTCCGCGCTTCCCGGACTGCGCAGCAGCCTCTCCCCGGACCAAGGCCCAAAGTAATCTCAGGGGTGCCAAAAGGGGTGAAGCTCGCACGAAGAAGCCCGAGCCAGAGTACGGTCGTAACCGACACGATCTTCTTGGCAGAGCGTGAGCAAGTCCTGTTGAGGTGGGAGTCGGTGTCCTTCGCATCGGCCGAGTGCTTCGCTGCCTTGCCTCCCAACCACATCAGCGAGTCGAGGGCTCCGTTCTCGAAGAGCTCCATGAAACCTTAATAACCGAACACCTCGATGTTGGCGCTCAGCAGCTGCAACCGGGCCTTCAACGCGGTGGCCTTCACATTACGACGAGCATCAGCTTTCTCGGACAGCACATTCAAGGCCCGAATGAAGAATGTGCGCCGGTGCTTCATCCACATGCGCCAGTGCTGGAGGTGCAAATGAGGATGATCGTTGGGAACGTACCAAGCTCGCTGCCCACTCCACGGGTATGCCAGACGAAATGGAGCCTTACCCTGGGCTGTTGCTTACTTTATGAGGCGGTCGAGGTCGCGACGAATACCGGTCGGCGCGTCTGGCGTCAAGTCAAACGCGAAAGACCCCGACACGGCGACTACCTTTGATGAGACGCGCTGCTTCTTGTTAGGAGGCGACGTGGACTTGATGGATCTTCCAGTCGTTGGTCGCTTGCCGCTCTTGGAGGTCTTGGTAGGCGCGTCAGTAGGTGGTGGGGTGGTCGAGGAAGCCGAAGTAATCGTCGAAGTTGCCGCGCCCGTAAGGTACGTGGGCGCGAAGACTTCATGCTCCCGAGACAAGCCTACCTGCATGACTTGAGCTGACGGCAGCAGATTCACGGATGAGGTCAGCTCCTTCGGCTCGTCAAGGAGCACGGACATGGCTAGGTCGTCCAGTGCACGGAGCCCTAAACTTTCCCCGTTGACGGCTAGTAGAGGCCGCATCCGACGCCAGAAGTCGACGCCTGCGCGAATAGACGAGTCATCGTCTTCCTCGTCGTCCTCAAGAATGGCGCGTATACGAACTGCCGGCGGAAGAGTCGGAGCTGAGCGACATTTCTTGGGCATCTTGGTCGATTGGGTGCGAGGATGAAAATTCGTGAATGAACACGAATGGACTTTTCGGGTTCGGGAGTGATGGGATTAGACGTGGTCTCCCCAGTCCCTGGAAGATAGTCGCTTTCAGTCAATCTGGAGTCGTCTTTTGACCATCTGTCTTCGACCTGTATCGAGACGAGACGGTTCTGAATGTCTGGCGACGGTGTGCGAGAGACGGTCTAGGAGGTCCGATAACGATTGATTGACAAGTGGAAGTCGTGACAAGATGAAAACTTCACACCGGAAGCGGCCCAAGCCTGGTCAAGAGATAGAAACGACTGTGAAGTTGGTCTCGATCCAACAGGAGTCGATCAGTCATTGAAGAATTGTTGATTCCATGACCTTGGGAGAACATGTCGCGGCGAGTACCGACTCCGTCTTGTTGCATTGGAGGGAACTACTGCTTCTGAGTCTGGGAGCCGTCCTATGGACAGTCACCGAACCTCTACGCGGCGTTGCTATGCGGATGGTAGAAGCCCTGTGCTTCCCAACCTACAAGTGGACTCAACTCGCTTCTGCGTGCCTTCGACGTTATCGCAAGTATGTGAAAGGAGGAGCCGTACAAGGTCGTCCATGGCCGACACGCTGGTGGGAGTCTTTTGAATCTCTATGGTCCACACCGATGGTGGTGCTGCAGGCGCGTAATGAGCATGAAAACGGCCTTGGACGCCTTATGTGTAAGTGGTGCGATGCATATCATGCATACTGGTGCGTCTTTTGCCGGACTCAGCGTTGTTGGGCTGGACGAGTGCAATAAAGTACTGGAAAGGGACTCTGGTCGAAGGACGGTGCTCAGTTGAACGCGCCCTGATGATTTTGAAAATGCTGTACGGCGTGAGCCTCCTGGTCTTCTACTCGTTATTCTACTCCATCCTGTTCGTCTACGTGATTCTGGAGTGGCTTGTCAAGGCCTGATTGGGGTGCTAACTATCGTCGCTGTCTCTGATTACCTGATACTGAACGGCGGTGAGGATCCGTCGCTTTCAAGGACCGTGACTACGGGGAATGTCATCTTGTTAACCGTCATCGTGTCATGCCGTATCTGGCGGTGGTATGAAACAACTTCCGACGGTCGTACTCCTGGAAAGATGGCCAAGGACGGTTATGAGGACTGGGTACGCTATTGTGAAGTAATGGAACAAGCTCGCCGAATCAGCTCCGCCTTCTGGGAACAAGATGGTAGGCCTCTGTCTGCCGACCGTCGACAAGTGCGAACGAGGAGCGGTCTACAAGCTTAGCGCCGGGAACTACAAGAAAATGTGCGTACGGGTGAAGAAGATGAAGCTCGACGAGGACGTCGAGTCTTAGTCGGGGAGGATGTCACGAGTGAAAATGGTGGACACCGCCTCGGCCACGGCTTCAACCGCCGTATGAATGGGTCGACGCTGACGCAACTTGAAGAGGCAGAGAGACTGGGCAGTCATCAAGCCCGGTCGCGGATTCACGATGAAGTGGATCCGCTCCGTGTGCATTTTGATTGGTAAATTGTCCAGTCGTGGGACGCGGACGTTTGCTAGAACGACTGCTGAGCTTGGTGGGCCCCACTATTGATCTCGCGGCGTCAGCGGGACTGCGCAGCAGCGTGACGGCAGGACGGGAGTCACCCGCCTTGAGGCTAAGGACGACGCGAGCCAAGGACGATCAAGATAGGCCTGAAGGGTGAGGTGGGGCGTCGCGAGAGCAGTCATCATGCCGTGTGAGACGCACTGGCGGGCGCTGAAGGTTCGAAGTAACCCAATGACTGGATTGAACGGCGCGCTGTGGTAAGTGGGAAGGCTCTGTCGTGAATTTACCCAGATCAACGCATAACAAAGCTGTATATTTACATTACGGTTGTTGTTGTGCCTCCTGTCAAAACTCCCTAACTGCTCCTCGCTTCCACACGGTACGGCAAGACCGTCCCGATCCGGATCGACTCGCGACACACCCTCCTCCTCCAACATACCATGTCTACAGCGTCCGCGTAGCGGGCGCCCAGAGAGCTAGTAGATGTTACACTAAGCATAAGCCTAAAATTTAGGCTTAACCACCCATTCACCGTACAATGTACGGTATTTAATACACTTCTCGACTCTCCCTCTTAAAACGGATCACCTGGTTTGACATGTAATCACCCTGAGACAGTTTTACAAAATAGCGCTCCTGTCCTTTTGGTACCGCTATTTTTGTGTCTGACTCTTTCATAACCGTTGAGTAGTCAGCATGACAACATGCTTCAGTGTGATCGAGAGCTTTCTACTGGAAGTTGATGGGCTCGAGGAGCAGCTAGAGCCGATATCAAGCGTTGCAACGGCCGAAGAGATCAAGAAATGGGGACTGAACACCTCGGTTCAACAGAAAACGACCAAGCACAAAACGAGGAAGAAAAATCTACCGGACCCGTCGTGGGTCAAGCGGAAAACGAGTTGCAGGCGCTGCGAGCGCAGACGAAAGCGTTGCAGATTCAAGTGGACCAATTGGAGGCGGACCATGCGTCTGTAAACGGAAGGTCGCCACTCAAGACGAGAGCGTTGGTGGAGGAAAGTCGACGACGAACTGCTCAGAACGAGAACGTCTTGCTCAAGGCCAAGTTACAGCGGTATGCGAAGCAGTCGGAGGCTTTAAAAAACACTTTAAAGACTGCTGAGGCTGAGCAGAAAGAGTTTTTGCGGGGTGCTTGGCTATTCGTGAGAGCTCTGAGTGTGGAAGTTGTTGGGGCGGGGCGACAGCTTCGCCACTGCAGCTCGGAAGTCTTCGACATGCTCGAGAGGAAGGTGGATGCCAGCTTCCTCGAGTTTGAACATTTCTTGAAGGCAGATCAGTGGCCGGTGCTTCCTGGAAATGATCAAGTGGTGGAGACAACTGACAGCAGCGGGGCTGTGGAGTTCTCAGTCACGACGTTGATGCCATTTGACGAGAAAACGATGTTCTCTGCGATGTGGTCGGTGGTTAGGACGGGGAAATATCCTGACAGCAAGGGTTCCACCGTCATCCTCCGCTCGGACGATGCATTTGCGGTGACATTTGATGTCGCGGTACAGCTTGGGCGTGGAGATGTAATTAATATCGATACTCACTGCGTGACGAAGCGGTTCGAGACGGCCGAAGGTTCTGCCATCTTGACGGAGTTTTGCTGCACGTGGACGGCAAACTTTCCGTCTAGTGGCACTTGGACGCACACCACTCAAGAAAGAGCGGCCTTTGTGCTACGAGAATACTCACATGAAGGTGGCGCCTCACCTGGAATGTGTCTGGGCCGAAACTTGGTTCGATTTGAACCAGGTGAACTGGGCAAAGACTTCAGGCATTTTCCGCTGAAAAATTCTTGCACTCTAAAGGAAGTTCTGATCCCGTCCACCCGTCAGCTCATCCACGCACGAAAACAGTTCATGGAGAATAGTTTGTTTGATGCGATTCGTTCTCAAACAGAACGAAGCAGTACTGACTAAACCGTGAGCTACCGGTATGCTGTTTAGAAATTTACAGAGGATCTTCGGTGAGATGTTCCAGAGGACCACGCCGAATCTTAATTCGCTACACGTATAAATTTGGCGCTCACTGTGTAGTCACCCTACATGTTGAGCTCATAAGGTTGGAAATGAGACGTGCAACTTAGAAACGAGAAGCTGCACACGACTTCATTTTTAAGATACACCCGCTCAAGATACTCTTTAAAAGAGTATGTATCTCCGTTTCTTTCATCGCAAAACTTGATCCATGCCTGCGTTCAGACTCGAGCGACAAATGTGAATATATTAGCTTGATAATAGTTGGACGTCGGGTATTTCGCTCAAAATCAACGTGTAAAGGTACCACCTTCCGGTATCAGTAGAACATCTCACTTTGGGACACCTGACCTCCTTACAAAAGCCTATATTAAATAAAACCTGTCGAAAGTGATATGACTAGGGATTTGTATGGTACCGAGGTTCCGCCCACCGAAAGGCGGATACTGACATTTCCTTGTCATAAGGGGTCGGTTTGTCATAAGGGCAAATCAGTTTCTACCAATCACAAGACGCGATATGTAGTTGTTTTGTCATAAGGGCCCATGGTACCGTAAAATGTATTTTAAAGTACGACGGGTATGATTGGCTCAGATTCATTTTTCAAATCGCTACATCCAAATGGATGGCAAGAGGTTGGCGACACCTCTGGCGCTTAGCGCCGCAGCACACATGAAATCCATGGCCAAAGAGAGTGTAGTATGCAAAGCGTTAGAAGGTTATTGATCAGTCTATCTCGCAAGACCTGGTAGAGCTGTTTTAGAGCGGTGGAAGACCGACACAAGAACGTTGCATCCTGTCATCACACGCGCGGCGACGCGGGGAGACTTGTTGTCTACAGTAAAATTCCGATTAGGTACGACGCATATCGTTTTGTCGGATTAATACAGTAAACCTAACCACAAACGCATTTGGGTAGGCCCTTATGACAAGGAAATGCCGGTATGCACAACGAAAGCACCAGCCTGGGTTGTATGTTCATGTAGTAGATAAAGGCACACACGTTATGCTGCAATGACACCTGTACTCGCGGTGGGCGAACCTCGGTACCATTCAAATCCCTAGTCATAGCATTTTCGACAGGTTTTATTTAATATAGGTTTTTGTATGGAGGTGAGGTGTCCCAAAGTTGTGTCGCGGTGGCCTAAGCGTTTTTGTTTTGTGAGCCACCCTATAGAGTGCAAAAACGCGAGCGTTAGCGCATTCCCGCCCTTCCCTAGCGTCTTCTGGTACATGTGTCAAAACCGCACCTTCAAATGATAAAAAATGACGGAGTTACTGCAACTTATTCAAGTGTCCCAATCCTTTTGTCGCGCAGTGTAGTTGGTCACTACGTTCTGTTTGTTTTTCTCCTTTTTCTACATACAATAGTGAAAAGTGTTCTCAGCGTAAGGTGTACAATTGAGCCTTCAACTCGCCAACATTGAAGCTGTCGACGTGAAATCTATCGCCTAGATTCTGATCTTGTTCAAGCGTCCCGGATGCCAACAGCACCATCACGTGTAATCCGCGCACCATCCAGTACCATTGCCACGTCGGACAGATTGCCCAGCAGCATCATCAGAGGCTTCATAAAATTCACCGTCGTCTCTAGCCGCACCACACGACCGATGGAAGCGTCCCACTCGAAGCAGAGCGAGCAAGGCAGAAGTAGGCGCTGTCGTATCATGCTTGAGCGCAGCGATGCAGCTTTGGACGCACCAGCCTCATTCTCGTTTGAATCGCCAGGCGATAGGTGTACAAATACGCCCCTGAACGTTTCTTCCGACACTGTCACGTTTAGAACCGCCGTCACACTCACAAAGTGGTCGGTTTTTCGTTCGATGCGCTCAAGCTGGAAGTATAGGTTTTGGAAGCTCAACGAGTACAACAGCCACTGCTTCATGAGCGCCTCCACACCGCTACGCTCGCCCAGGATCACGTTTTCTGTAACCGAAGAGCGCAAGAACGAGAGCTGGCGCTTTGTATCCTCATTTTCACGGTACTCGATCTCGAAGTTTGTTTTGTGTGGCCCCGCTTCAGGAAGTGTCATCAGAGCGCCGAAACGGAAGTTGTGGAAGTACTCCACCACCACGTTCCAGACGTCCTGTTGATCGCCGTACTTCAATCGGCTGCGCTGCAGTTCGAGCACCGGAATCTCGCTACGCAACACCTGAACGGTGTACGCGAGTCTTTTGTTGTGAGTGAGTTGCTTCTGCCTGTAGCGAGCCTGGTTGGCCCGGCACTGCTTTCGGCGTCGATCGGTTTGGAGTCGGACGCGTTTGGGCTTATGCCGAGGCCGTTCCAACTCCATGTCGCTTGGTTGGTGGTTGGCACAGGTGACGGTCATTGCAATTGCGTCGTCGGAGCTTGTTGACTGACATCGGAGCGAGGCGGAAGCTGGGGCGTTATCACGGTATTGCGGTGCTACTTCGGGCTCCTGATGTCGGTAGCTGCCGAACACGGACGAAGTGAAAGATTTAGATGTCGACCTGGCCGGTGGATCCATGGGTGGAAGAGAGAACCCGAGAAAACGTTGCTGCGTGGCCTTTTCGTTGTCGCTCGTAAACGTGTCCATCCTTGTAGACACTCGCTGAAGGACAGGACGGACCATCTCGGAGCTCAGCTTCGGTCGGTGGAACATGGGTCGTCTTGGTCTGAAGCCGTCAAAAACGGAAGGCATTGTAGTCGCTTTCATTGAATAACGAGAGCCGATTAAGGGACCAGTAGTATGTGGTCGTTGTGGCGAGACGAGAAATGAGGAGGTGAAGATAACTCCGATGATGCGATAGAAATCGTGTGCCGCAGTGGTAGCAGTTCGATGGACGTGTTGGGCATGGTGTTGATGACGGCATTCGATCAGAGCTCATTCTAACAGGTGTTCACGATTACTCTGATTTTAGAATGTGCGGTTGGTCGCTACATGTACTCCACTTGTACGTAGAAGTACATGAGCTAGATCGTGAAGTTCATGGTGATGGGGTTATCGTCGGTGTATACTGGCTGAAAGGATACTGGATGCTACGTGGCGCAAACAGTTTGCCTTCTTACTCCCAATCTTGCTCCACGGAATTGTATTTTATCTTACAGAACTTTGACCGATTTGCGATCTGTTGCGACCTGAGACTACTTCGTCCAGGCCGGTCTCCTAATGCAGAGTAGGAAGCTAGTGATGTAAGTCAACACAGACACTGGGCGGCAACCGGCCTATTTAGGACCAATGTTAAATTTTCAGCATTCGTTGATAATCAATAGGAAAGTGCCGTAGGCGGCACTATTTGCTAGCTTGCATTGAAGCACCTCCGATACCAGGGTGTGGTGGGAGGTTAAACGCGAGAAGGGAAATCTGAAACTAGCCACTCCAACGGTCTCCTACGTTCTTTTTAAATTTTGCTCCCTCTGCATCGCTCGAAAATATCCATGATTTGGGTCGTGTTGTGGAATGTACTGATCTACGGTATGGGCACTGCAGTTGGCGTGAGACTAAAGAGTATGAGAAGGGTGTGAGACGAGAAAGTAGATTTGGAAGAGAGGGCTCAGTCGGGAATTTGCAGCCAGAGAGAGAGAGAGATACACCCGTGCCTAAAGGTGGCTTTTAGTAAAATTTGTTGTACTTTTTACTGTAGTATGTTGAAAAGCACGTGTTTTGACAGCAGCTCAAAGCCAGCTACGGATCGACCCAAAGCGCAACCGAGGGACATTTGTGTAAACCAAGTATTTTTGTTAAGCTTAGAAATCGGATTTGGTGCTTCTTCGTCAGCCGGTGCTAGCGGCTATCGGCGAATGCAAGTCGACACGACTCGTCGTTCTGAACATGTAAAGGATGATTCCGCGAAGGCAGCGCATCTCCATGCCATGTTTGCGGTTTCTTTTTGACCGCCCTACGAATGCAGTGGAGCAAGAGGAGACTTGGTTAATTGATACACGGGGCTCTGGGGAATACTGGCAGATTGAACACTTGCGCGGCTGATTGAGATCGAAATGACGCCGTCGTCTTCCTTCTTCTTTTCGAGCAGATCGTCCAGTGTCGCGCCGAAACCAAGCGGGTGTTTGCTCGGGTGATAGATCATGTAGACAATCAGCTGTGCTACACCGATGGTCGCGCAGCATCCGTTGGCAACGAGGAGAAACCACAGTCCAGATATGGGCGTGTATATGACCCACATCGTGTTGTTGAACGTGCCCGCGACCACCATATTAATCGGGATGAAGACGCCCGTCTTGTACTTGATGACGTCCTTGATCTTGATGAATGGAGAACTATAGAGCACCAACGTCGTGCACACGGCCATGTAGCCCATGATGTCGTTCACCGTGCCCCTGCTAATGTTTAATACCCCAAGCACACCCAGCACCGCGTACGTCACGATGACCGAGAGAACAGCTGCGTACGCACCAATGACCCGCCAAGCTTGCTTTCTGTCGGGTGTGTAGCGCAGGAACACTAGTATATAACCGAGGGCGATAAATTGCCCAGATAGGAAGGTGGAAAAGACCGGGAACCAATTGTTGGTCAGTAGACCCTGCAACGTCCAGACGTGGGTGTTGGTATACAGAGATACTAGCGAGACGATGTTGGTGTTTCCGATGGACTTGGTCTTGTAGATCTTGTAAACCGCCGGCGTCGGGCTCAGAATCATCATAAGCGACGTACAGGCGGCGATGACGCGGAAGACGGACTCCACTGAACTGGACATGTCGAAGTTGGCTTGGTTTCTCCACTGAGTTAATCGCAAAATGAGTCTAGTGGTAGACGAACTACAGGAAGTTTGCTTCAGGGAGCACCTTGTCCGCAATCGTGCGACTGGCTCGAGCAGATGGAGAGAGGAAGGCTAAGATGGGCGACCTTGATATGTGGAACAGTACAGGATCATCAGTTTAACGACCACAAGAACGTGCAAACCCAAGGAAACGTCGGTCCAAGATTGGATGCCGATGGCGTTTCCCGGGATAGAGGCCACTTTTCGCGATATTATAACAGGATCTCACTCGTCCAATCTCGCTGATTGCGTTACTTGTATTAAATGGTTAACCCAACTTGTGTTTAGAGATTACCCTACGGTTCCAAAAGAGGTTGCTGAGCAGCGCCATCGCCAAGAACTGGTTCCCATCTTCTCACGTCCGAAATCATCTACGTCACTGTTAATAAAATACGTTCTACTGGTTCGCCCACGACCTCAAGAAAACTCTTCGACGGTTATTTGTTTGAGCCACCATCTTGGGACTTATCACCGTACACTCGGCTATCGGTCTAGTGGAGACACCAACCAGTCAAACGACGGGGCGTTGGGATGTTAGGCGTGTCTGCTGGTGTTCAGCTCGCGGTTCAAGAGTATGCTGAAGGTGCTGCACTACAAGTCAGCGACGTTTATACTGATCCCAATGGTGGCTGTAGGTGCACTGAACAGCGTCATGCGGATCGTATAATTCCCTATGACTTCGAACTGGTTCCTGTTCAGCGGCAACATCTCTGAATACGCACCTACCGGTATACCTAACGACTGCTGCGCACATGCTTTTGTCTTCAGAAAATAGTACTGGCACACAAAAATCTTTAAATAACAGACAGTGGGTGGGCGACGTGGCTGGACATACCGGTAGCACCAACCTAACACTGCCCCGGAGCGCGTTCCCGCAGCGGCACGGTGAAGGCAGGGCAGAGCCCCCGCCGGAGCCGAAAGCGTGAGGGCAATACGTGAGGCCAGAGGTTCTATCTCCATGTCGCGAGTGAAGCGAACCGCGGACGCCGGAGGGGCGCCCAGCCTCGCTACGCTTGCCTGGTCATTAACGATTAAAGGTTATTTATGTCTTATTGGGACACACAGGTATCAAAAATTTACATTTGTCAAGTTTGCTGGGTGAAATAACTGCATATGCATGTGTTTACCGCCTTCTGTCTTTTGTCTTCGAATGCCAATTACTTCAAGTACTGTATTCGTCGAGCTCGGGAATCGCATCCTGTTTACGATGACCCGGATGCTCGTCGCATCAACCTTGCGGGCTTTCAGTCGCTCCCAGAAGGCAGCGACGTTGACCCGAAGAGCAAGCAGGCCTTGTGTACACCGCCCCCATTGCGGGGATCCCATTGAACGTCTGCACTCGTGTAGATTTATTCTGGGACCTGTTTATATGAGGCATGCTTTATTGGTGACCAGACCGAGCTTTTGTGACGTTGCCTCGAATTTGTCCGTAACCGCACAACCGAGATCGGTGTAGAAAGTGATTGCAATTCACCTAGTTAGCGCTGGGTGGTTTGCTCTTGTTACTACCTGTGAACAATACAAATGTGCCTGGGCTTGAAATATCTGCTTGTTTATAATGAAGAGAACACGACAGAATAACCAAGCACAACTCAAATATGATTGTTGGGCTTTTGTATAGATTTATACTTCGAAGTATGTACTAGTACAACAGTACGAAACTAAGTGCTTAAACCCCGATGTCTTTGCCATAGGTTCCCTTCCACCATTTGGAGTACTCCACCCACAAGTGATAATTGATATCCGTGTCCAAATCAGCTGGCGACATCCTCTTGACTTTCTCCGCGATGCCCAGCTTTTCGTCTACCTGATCCGGATTGACACCAACCTTCTTGATCTTGTTGAATAGATTGGAAGCGATGAGTTTGTTTTCCTGGGCCTCGAGGGTGTCCACTTCATCAAGAAGCTCCTTCAAGCTCGACGACTTGGTCATCTTTGCGATAATTTGAGTTAGCCAACTTCTCTCTTCGCCATCGTAGAGACCCTGATCACCAACCCCGCGTTCTCAGAGACCTGGTGCCCATATTACTGTTTTTGGCAATATCGGTCGCGTTTACGGCGATCGAGGCATCAGAGTGGCAAGGATGGCAGCGAAGATGAAGACGCTCAAACACATAGTCAGTCAATCGTAGTTGGGTGAAGAGGTCTGAGGCTTGAACAGCAAAAAGCGGACTGACCGTTGCTGAGCCACAGCCCACTGCAGCTGCGTGGTCTGGGCTAAGGTCGTTCGTTTGTGAAATGTTGCTGTCTGGCAACCAATTGGATGAAGGAAGACCTACATGAAGGTAACACACCTCTCATTACATGTACAGTACTGTACGTCATGTCATATACATTGCTAAGAAATACCATCCGACACTGAATCATGTAGTCGTTGGCTATGGATGAAAAACAATGTCTCTCCGACCAAACTTCATCCTTGTATGGTACATATTAGCCAATGAGATTGGTCTTTAATTCGTTTTTGGCCAATAAAAACCATCTCTATGGTTTTTGGCGAATCGAATCACGTTAACGATTTTATTTTATCCAATAAAAATACGATTTTACGTTGCAGTCGGAAGCTGAGCGATTCCGACATATCTGGTCGGAGCTGACGCCCAGATATGTGTATCGTGCTACAAGCGAGAGGTGCACCACGTATCACTCGCATATTTGCCGCCTCTCCGACCAAGAGTAATGAGCCTGAACGATTTGAACCCCGCCAACACCAAGCGCGCGCGCGACAGCCATAAAGACGTTCAATCCCTTCCTATCCGCCGAGGGCACGAGCATGGAGCATGTCAAGGCGTTGATCGTTGTCGACCCAAGCCGCGCGGGTGGCATTCTAGTGACGCTGATGGACAAGTTCGGTGTGTACCTAGCATTCCATGCAGGAGCGAAGGGGCTGCACTTGTCGCGCCACTCCGTCGCTCAATATTTCCGCCAATCGAAGTGCTGGCTCCTCGACGAGTACCCTGTTCAAGGTGGAGCTGTCGCCCGCCAGCTGCTAGGCTTGGGGCGTACCCTTGAACAACACTGCATCAAATGCGAGAGTGATGGATTTGTCAAGAAAGCGGTTGCATGCACGAAGGATGATCTCAAGAAGATGACAAGTTATCTGTATTCAACGGCCTGCTGTGCGTCAGACTACCAAGGTTCAGCACTGCTATGCCTATTGTAGTATCTCTTCGGGCGCGCTTCGGATCTGACCTTCGTCCGGAAGCAGCAGCTCACCATCGGTGCTGGTGGCGTGTTCTTCATCCGCTTCATCCGCGTGAAGACGTCAGACGAGCAGACACTGTCGCTCTTTCCCGACGAAGACTTCATTACTTGCCCGCTGCTGGCGCTCGCTCTGGCCTTGATCATGCAGGAGTCGCCGTGCGCAGCGCTGCTCAATCACTTGCCAGTGCAGTCCAACGACGTCCCTGTTACTCGATCCCACTGCTTGAAGACAGCGGCGCCCTAAATTCTTCTCAGACGTCGAAGAGAAGCACGACCGTCCACACGACACCGACAGTCGGAGACCACGCTCTTGTCAACCGCTTGCTCGATCGTGTTGTTGGTCCAGCTGGAGTCGAAGAGCCCCTGACCTCTCATTCGTTTTGACGTGGCGGCGCGCAGCATGCGAACGCGAGCTCAGAGCTGACGGCGCAGTGGATATTCGATCGCGGAGCCTGGAACTTGACCACGACCAACAAAGCCTTCGCGTACGTCTTCAATACTCCGAAAGAAGACCATCAAGTAGCCAAGGTGCTGAGCGGGATGGCGCCAAAGCAAGCCTGTGTTCTTTCGTCACTGGAAGTCTTCGACGCGACTACACAAGAGGATATTAGAGAGGTTAGCCGCAAGCTCTTCAATTCGAGTCATGCGCTGGGTAACAAGGCCGTCAATGTCTGCGCTGCTGAGAGAGATGTGCTGACAGCAACTATCTTCCTCCACTACCCGTCGTTGATGAAGACCAACGCGCAGGCGCCTGCAATGAAGACGATACAGCGATGCGTTGAAGCCTCTGGTTTGACGATGACGAGTCTGCTTGCTTGGTCACAGCAACTCACGAGGTCAAAAGCTCGAGCCAACAATCCACCGCAGAAGACCTGATGGAAGGAAACGTGAAGGCCAAAGTTGCGCTCGAACATCAGACTGCCTTGATTGAAAGGTTAATCGAGGTCAACCGTAGCCTCGAGGCTCGAGTCAAATCCCTAGAAGCTGCAAATACCAACACTGAAGCGAAATCATCAGCACATGTAGATCAAGCCAAGCGACCAAGAGATGAAGATGAAATCGTACCGGTGAAGCGCCGACACCGTTCAAAGACGATACCACTTATGGAAACCTGGTTCGCGTGGTTCACTGCCGTTCAGCGCGGATGGCTAAGCACGGACAAGCACAAGAAATCAGATGCCAAGCAGCTTGTGGCCTTCATGAAGCTCTTCATCGAAGACGGATACACGCTCGACGAGTCATCGCCCAGCTACAAGGATAATGTCCGTCAGCTCGGAGAGTTAGCGTCAAGCAAAGTCACTGCGTACCTTGGCGCGCGAGACGTACCGTCAAAGGGATCCAACGCTGTACTCAAGGCGCTTAGGCAGCTGCATCGCGAGGGAAGCCTCAACGACCCATCAACTGACGGTCGGAGACGTGACGATATGGATAGAAGCGAGTAGGTAGAGTATTTACAGCTTACTAGTACAGAGTTCCCGGCAAAGTGACAAAGGTGGGACCAATAAATTCTGCCAGGTTAAAAGATTTCCAAACGGATTTGTAGTGTGGTAGAGCAAGGCTTTAAGACAACTGTACTAAATTTGAAGGTTAAATAACATATTGCGTTTCTCCCTATACCGGGAAGCTCTGTTTTTAATTTTCCTTACAAACCAAGCGTCAAACCATCGAGCGGAGTGAATCAATACATGCATCATAATACTGGGAGGACAACTTTAGCTGGCTGAACAGCCTAACCAATTATTTGGTGGGCCCCCAGGGTTTAAAATAAATAATAATAAAAAAAAAAAAAATAGGCGAGTGTCGCCTGAGTCCATATGTCACCGATTGTGACTACGGTCACACACAATAATTTATGTATCTTGTGGATGGTGGTGTTCCGAGTGTTGTTGGGCGAAGAAGCTCCATCTACCTTGTTTGACAGTGCGCTACATGTATCTTCGTTAAACGAGTCACGCATTCGCTTTGGCCCGAGTAGGTATTAATAAGATGTAGATTTGGAAAGGCGCCAAGGTTACGATTCTCAGGACATGCTCCACAAGCTATACTTGCGCATTCACCATTACCTGCTCGGGTTGTACCCGGTGTGAACGGGACGCTGTATCCGTACATGGTGCTGCTAGGCTTCTCGGATGTGTTTGCAAACGCGTTTTCTCTCGCAAAGACTACAAGATGCAAATGCACCGGTAGGCTACCCAATTAAATTCACCGAGGCGCGAGCTTAAGTAAAAAAGAATCTTAGTCAACTGTCCTCCCAGCCTAATGTTACGCCTCTAGTTAGCACATGTATTTTTTGGTTGGCTCAAGATACACAACCCCACTTAAATCCCGGTAGACTATTGTAATAACTGTAGTCATATTACAAAAGAATATGCGCCACGTGTGTGCTTTGCGTCTTTTGATAAGTCGTACGTCATAAGACATTAAAAATTCAAGGATAGCACTTATTTTACAAAGGAGCGCGAAATTATCAAGTATGCCTTGCTCCACCCACTACATGTAGCATAGCGAAACAAGTATGAGAAAAATACATTATTGATTTAGCAACATTAAAACGCGTTAGCAAAGAATTGATCAGAGGCCGCAAAGATTTTGTACCACACAAGAAGACCATCCAAACAGCGGCGCGACTTGTAGCACTCTATCTGTGTTGAATTTGAGGGGGTAGTGCGCCTTCAGCCATTTCAAAATCTCGAGATGGCCGAATGTAATTGGTATACCGGTGCTCGTGTGACCGGACGATTAAGCTGTTTGGGGGCCGCGGGTCGGCACCGATATTGTATCGGAATACCGGTACCAGTGTGACCGACGATTAAGCTGTTTGGGGGCCGTGGTCGGCACCGATATTGTATCGGAATATTACCGGTGCCAGTGTGACCAGACAAATAAACCGTTTGGGGGTCGTGGATGACACCGATACCATATGGTATGTCATTCGCTATACCGAGGGCCCGTACAATTAATCCTAGTTGGGCTGTGCTATTAAGCACTTCGTTGCTTACTATCTTAGTATAAAAGGCTTTCATATAAGTTACTTCGAAGTTCCTCTGTGATTCACCAAGTTGGTGGTACAGTACCGGTAAAATGTCTATGGTAGTTTGATTACGCTTGGGGTGACACCCGATTATATCCCAACCGTCATCGTAGACGTTGTCGAAATAAATGGACTAACTAAAGTTTTATCTTGGAATAAACATGTATTGTGACGTTTGAGCAGGCCTCCTACCTGTAAAACATCGCCCACACGGTTGGGGCGAGCTTTCACGCTGCTGTGCATTGATTTATTCATGGCTTACAGTATACGTCGGGGATTCTTGCATTGAAATATACCCTCCTGTACGAGGTTCGTGCGGATTGGGTTCTTTCGTGGCCCTTTTGCTATCAAAATATGTTAATGGGTTACCTCGACGTATTATTTGTGTAATACATAGTTGGTAATGCCACACATATATTATTAATACCATGCATTGTTGTTTGAGAGTGACTACTATTACAAACTGAAATATTGTGTTTTGCAGACTGGTTTGCGGGCTGTTGGCCCGCCGGATTCGCAGTTTGGTATTTTCTTGGTACTGAGTAATCTTAGTTATCGTGTTACTACAGTTGCCGGGTTTGTCGAATTTTGTGTTTAGGGAATGGTATTAATAGTAAAAACGACACTAAAACAATACAAATATAAATATTAAAGTACTATTGATAATATTTTTAATAGAAACCACAGGTGTTGTCAATAGTAATGCTACTGAAACCGGTTCATTTTATTTATCTCAGATAAATATCCCTATGTGATGCAGGCATGGCCACGATGATGTCCATCACCATTTTGCGATAGTAGACGGCGGGGCGTGATAATTGCGAAGACAAGCTCGAAAATCTTGAATAAGTGAGTAAACTCGAGAAATTTGTAGCTATCGTGCCGCAGGAGAACTCAGTGATGCAGACGACCGTCTGCATGCTCTCGCCGAAGTTGTTGAAACAGCGACATCGGCTGGTGCTGATGCTGTCACTAGTGCTGGCGATGGTGTCGTTGCCCGATTCAGTGTTTTCTCTTGTCCCAAGCTTCTTTGCAGCAGTTCTTACGAGCTGCGAATAAAATGTCCCTCCGTTTTATGGCCTAGTGTATAGTGGACAAAGTAGTACATCAGTTGTATTAAAGCAGTACATCTAAATGAGTGGCTCCCATGTGGACAGATCAGATTAGACATGGATTCAGTATGCAGATAGTTAGCAGTAGTTAGAACTACAACAGTGTTCTTAATATAAATCAGTTTAACTCTAACCCGGACTTTCGCAAGTCAATTGGTATTATATTGGACAGGAAGGCCAGGCCTTTCCAAGCTTACAGCAGGAACACCAGGCGTCTGTTGTGGTTAGCGCGTTAACGCTTCCTCTAAAGCTAAGGTGCATGTGACCCCGTCACACCTGGTAGCACTTGAAGTCAATCCCGCGACCGGCGCGGACTACTACAATCAAGATCTCTCTGAGCATGGACGACTCAGGGAGCCGGCTGCCGTCTCGACAGGACTTTCCTCACCTTTCAGATGCCCACTGGGCTACGCTGGAGAAGATGGTTAGTCTCCTGGGTGAGGCAGCATTCGCTGGATTCCCCAACCTGCCTGCGGAGCAGCATAGGACTCGCGTGGAACGCTTCGACAAGTACAAACCGTCGCTGGTTGCCCACGTGAGGACTGCGGCGCAGGAAGCTGCTCGCGAGACAATGCGAACTGAGGCACAGTGTGCGGCGCAGGAGATCCCTCCGGGTGCTTCTCCGTACGATGCGCGACCAGGAACAACGAAGCCCGCCGAGATGTCGGTGCCGACATTTGACGGCAAAGAAGCAGACAGGCTGGTCTTCTCGATTCGAAAGATCGAGATAGCGCTGAGCGCTAGACAAATCTACGAGTCCAGGGCCACAGTCGCATTCGCGCTTTCCAATCAAAGAGGGCATGCGCGGGCATGGGCGATGGCACGAGACTTCGTCTCCGCGGTATTTCACCTCGTGGGCATTCATGAAACAAGAGCTGCGTTCGACTTTCCACTTGACCAATGTGGCTTACCGCTATTGGTCGCTTTTTGCGCTGTAAGTAAGGAACGCGTACGCTTCAAGACTACGTCATGGAGTTACAGAACCTCAAAGCCGCTATGGCGGGCGCTCCCTCTCTGAGGACGTCGAAGTGACGGTCTTGATGGACGGCGTTCGGCCGGGTCAGGTCCGGACGGAGCTCTTCCACAGACAACCGACGTCTTTCAACGATTCTGTGCACGTCATCATGCTGGAAAATCGTTGCGTGCACTCGGCGCAGGGGTATGCGGGCCGCACGGACACGGTCAACGACGGTCCCACTTCCATGGAGACCTCGTCGGCTGAGTCAGCCCGACCGCAGCGTAACCAACGCGCGAATGGTCATTGCTTTAGATACAATCACCTTGGTCACTTCCGTCGGAACTGTCCAACGAGCCCGTGGAAGGTAGGCAAGGCCAAGGCGGCTCTGCTGTCCCTTAATATGATTGAATCTGTGGGGTCGGAAAACGGCGACTCCCAGTAGGTGCGGTACGCCCTGGTGGGAGACTTCGCTCCTCCTCGAGGTCGGTCGCGCTACCACCTCCGCTCCTAGAGAGCAAGTCCCAGGGACGACACTATTATGTCTCTCCGTGGCCGACGCGCGGTCTAACCTCGCGGTCGTCACTGCCAGCGTAAAGGGTACGACGAACCGGTGGCGATCCTGATTGATTCAGGAGCGTCCTAAAATTTCGCGACGAAGTCCAATGTGACCAGGAACAGTGCATTGTATGCTAGTGCTTTTGAAGCATCTAAGAACAATACCAATGTATCTGTTCGCCTGGCGACTGGGTCCTTAGTGTCTACGCGGAAGGTTCTTCTATCGTTGAACGTCAAGTGGGACGACTTCGACTCGAGCGAGCCGTTCATTGTCCTTGACGTGAATGATCGGTACGATATTATCCTCGGCATGCATTGGTTGGCAAAACACGAGCCTTGGATTGACTGGAGAAGTCGCACCATCGGTGCTAGTCACAAGCCCCGCGCGGGCGGGTCATGTCCCCTCCTCTTCCCAGGACGGGTTTGTGCACGAGCATCGCATGCCACGCATGCCACGCGGCGAACGCACTTCGTAGGAATTACGGAAATACTCGAACTGTCTACGGCGTTGCCGTCCGCGTGCCCTGCATCTTCGAGAGCTCAAGAGCCTTCGGTGGATGCGGGAGAATGTACGGAGGTTCCGTGTGTGTCTCACGATGAGGCTCACGGATCTCTCAAGATCGAGGCGTCGCTCAGGCCCGTGGAGCCGGTGATAGACAAGTCGCTGGAGCAAGACGCTCAGGCTGGGTCAGCCTCTGCAAGATCACACCGCGGTGCGGTCCCTTCGGGCAAGATGACCACACCAGTGGTGTTAGATATTCACACTGGAGAACGCAAGAAAGGCGTGAATCTGACTCCCCTGCCTACCGTAGCGGAGCTACTCGAGCTGGAAGAGCTCTCATATGTGGAATTTTTGGATTCACTGAAGGCGGGCGAGTTCGAGGAGATGTTTTGCTTCCACCGCGAACACGACTCGGTCGAGCTGAACACCTCTTTAAGATGAGTGGTCCTCGTTGAGGCAGAAAAGGTATGACGCAGCCATCCTGAAGAACCCGTCGGGCCCGTACTACCCTCTCCTGATCGAGTTCTCGGATGTCGTCAGCGACGATCACCGTCGGTGTTGCCTCCGGATAGGGGGTCGGCACGAAATCGACCTGGTGCCGGGCACCAAGTACTGCACTACTTGCCAGTGACCACTACCAAAGGAGAAAATCGACGTAATCGACGCCTTCTTCGCAGCTAAGTATGCTGCGGGCATGGTGCGCGAGTCGAAGTCGCCGCACTCGTCCCCGATGTTTTGCGTAATAAAACCCAACGGGAAGTAGCGCATGGTGCACGCATTCAACCAGTTGAATGCAGCGACGATACCGGCGTCCACGCCAATCCCTCGGAGGGACGTGTTGCAGAACACCATGACAGGATGCACTATCTTCAGCGCACTCGACATGGTCGACGGCTATTATCAGCTGCTGATGCACGAGCCCGACGTCCCCTCACAGCGGTGAGTACTCCCAGTGGGATGTTGTGGGAATGGCTTGTGATGCCCCAGGGCTGTCAAACGCACTGACCACGTTCAATCGTCTGGTGACGCAACTTTTTCGGTCGATGCGAGCGTTCGCACAGACATACTTCGACTATATCTTCGTGCACAGTGGTGCGTCGGAAAACAATACGACCGTCGAGGCTCACATCGAACCCCTCCGGGAGGGGTCGATGTGCATGCGCGAGAATCGCTTGTATGCGAACATCAACAAGTGCAGCCGAAGAAATTCCGTCTTGGGATGTTTCCTTGGCAAGGACGGCATCTGCGCGGATCCGTAGAAGGTGTGCGCGATCACGCAGTTGCCGGTTCCCGTATCCCAGAAGGACCTACGCAAGTGGCTTGGCTTAGCCAACTACTTGCACAAGTACAGTGCCAATTTATGCCGAGATGGCGCGGCCATTGACTAACCTCCAGGAGAAGGACACAAAATGGTCGTGGAACGACGAGGCTCAGCAAGTTTTGGTTCTATCAAAAGAAGCCTGCAGAGCGCTACAATCTTTACTTTGCCTGACGATGATCGCCCGTTTAGTGTGGTATGCGATGCATCGGACTTCGCCATTGGCTGTTCGCTTCTGCAAGTCGATGCGGATGGCAGAGAGCGAGTGGTCTCGTTCCAGTCGCGCCAACTAAAGGCGGCAGAGAAGAGCTACCCTGTCCATCGACAAGGAACTTCTCGCTATGAAGTACGCGCTGGTGAAGCTTCGGGTACATCTGCTTGGCAGTAAATCCTTTGTGATCTACACAAATCATGCATCCTTGCGGACTGCGACGTCGTCGGCTCATCTCCCCCACGCATGGCGCGGTGGCTCTCCTTCTTCGCGGAGTATAACTTCACGGTGGAGTACAAGCCAGGAAAGCAGAAAGTCCTCTCGGACGCACTTCCTGACGTCCGGACTACGAGCTGACGCACGTTGAGTTCCTCGACTCCCCGCTCTATGAGTTTCTGCGAGAGGCGTACGCCGAAGACGAAGATCTACCTGATCTCGTTAAGGCATTTCGGTACGCCGAAGGCAGCGGTGAAGATAACTGCGCGGCAGCGCTCGAGGTTGCACCGCTACTCTCTGGTCGAAGGTCTTCTCTATTACCAAATTGATGAAGGTGTGACGGCGCCGCAAGCGTCTCAACTCTTTGTCGATCATGTCTTTCGCCACAATGGCCTTCCGGAGGCGTTCGTGAGTGATTGGGATCCCGCTTCGTCGTCACACTTCTGGAAACACTTGTTCCGTCTTCTCGGAACGAGATTGACAGGTCCACGGCGGACCATCTGCAGACAGACGGTCAAACCGAGCGGGTGAACCGCGTGTTAGACGATGTGTTGCGCGGCGTCTGCGCCGAACCCCCACAAAGTGGAGCACGCTGCTGCCGCAGGTGGAGTTCGCGCTGAACAATGATGTGCATTCGTCGACGGGTTTTACCCCATTCTACGTTAACGGTCTACTCCATCCGCGTACGCCGCTGTCGTTACCTACGGCTTCTAATTTGGGTAGGAGAGAGGCTGATGCCGAAGATCCGAGGGGCTTTAAAGGCCTGCGTCCGTCCGTCAAACGGAACCTGTTGGCGTTCATCGAGACTGGTCAAGCCGTAAGGCAACGTGTCCGGGACGCTTTTGATGCTGCTCAAGACACACAGAAGTAAAACAGTGATCGCCAAGGGCGGAGGAACGTGAACGTGTTCAAACTTGGGGACCAGGTACTATTAAACGCTAATAATCTCCCTACACTACGGTGGGCAGCCCGAAGCTCCGTCCAAGGTTTGTGGGTCCGTTCACGGCCATTGGGGTCCATGGCAACGCGTACACGTTGGACCTGCCGTCGGCTATGGCCACGCACCCGACGTTCTACGTGGGTCTTTTCAAGCCGTATCACCAGGCCGAGGCGAATTACTCTGAGAGTCCGACGAATTCGCGAAGTGGCGAAACGCGCTCGCCATCATCTGCATCATATCCTGCGGAGGAACCGCCGCAGCAGGAGAAGCAGCCGCAGGTGATGGAGCAGTCGAAGGAGCACGGCTCTCTAACGCATCGGCGCGAGAGTAGAGGTCGCAGAGCCAACCAAAGTGCTTTTGAAACTCAGCACGGTGATTCGCGGCAGCCCTATCGCTCTACGAGCATCGATAGAGCGTGTGCCGAAGATCCTCGTTCAGGTGATTGAGGTGCGCTGGCGGTCACCAGCACGATGCTCCAGCTGAGCCACGCTTGGAGCCAAGTGGTTCATAGTCGACTCAATGGAGTGCAGAGACCCTCGCAGGGCCACTACGTCAGTCCGCTGGGACCCCAAGAGCCGCTGGCAACCCTCCACGGCCGTCACGAGCTTCGTTTGATCCGAAACAGGCGCTGGAGCGCGCGACGCCGACGCCTGACTCGGAGCGTCCCGATCTGTCGAAGCGTCCGTCGCGCCCCATCCCCACTGATTGGTAATGCGAGCGCTCTCTACTTCCATGTAGAGAGGATACTGATGCGACGCGGGTGTAGCGGCCACTACCAATACTGGGTGAAGTGGCGTGGCTATCAAGAGGCTCAAAGCACGTGGAAGGCTGGTAGCCGTCTCTCGGAAGACGGCGCCGACATCGTGCCCACTTATGACCTCTCCCTTGGAACCGGTCGGCGCTAACCTCGCCAAGAACACTGAACGCTTCTACAGGCTGCGACTGCCACGATTTCTGGATTTTCTGCACAACCTCCTCGGGGATAACGCTCAGGGTGGGCTTCGAGCGCTCAAGATATCGGTTGCGGCATGGCCGCCACGCTGGACTTCGCCAGGCGGAAGCGAAGGCGCCATTGGGCCAGCCAGTCGATGCGATAGGGCGAGTCCGCGAACTCGGGCAAGGGGTACCGCAAGTGATGCAGCCAGTCTGTGAACTCACGTTCGTTGGACTGACGGGAGGCCCGTGTCGTCATGGAGGACGACGGGACACTCATCGTAGTGCTGCACCGTCTTACCCGGCTCGCGACTCTGTCGATGGTACTCGCGATACTTCCGTACGGGCCAGTATCGCAGCGCGAGCAGCTGCTCCTTGTTTCGAGGTGCCGCTGGCTCGTGATCGCGTGTCGAGGTTCGTCGCTGCGCAGCAGCCTCCCTCTCATCGCGGGCGCGATCATGGAGGTTCTGGCGGTTGTCGGTCTGAAGCAGCTCTTCGAGTACGTCATCACCGTCGTCGACGTCGGGGCGCTCGCATCTCCCGCTATTGGAGCTTCGTCGCCTTGGTGTGAATGCCAGGCCTTTCCAAGTGTACAGCAGGAACGCCAGGCGTCTGTTGCGGTCAGCGCGTTAACGCTTCCTCTAAAGATAAGGTGCGTGTGACCCCCGTCACACTCGAAGTTCCATGTACATCTCCTCTTCGAGCTTGCCCTTCAGGAACGCGTTGTCGACGTCGCACTGCTCGATCTCCATTCCGTCCGCGCAGCAATTTGCTGGATTTGCACGGATTGAATTCAGGTAAGCCGCTGGCGAGTACGTCTCCTCGTAGTCAATGCCATGGCGTTGTGAGTACCCTTTTGCTACCAGCCGTGCCTTGTGGCGAACGACTTGCCCCTTCTCGTCGCGCTTCATTGCGAATACCCAGCGGCAACCAATGAGGCGCTGGTGTTCTGGTCTTGGCACCAGCTTCCAAATCTTGTTAGCAGTTAGTGACTCAAGCTCACTTGCAATAGCATTCTTCCATGCGTCACGGTCCGCGCTGTTCATAGCTTCTGCGTACGACTTGGGGACCTCCTTCGTTGCAGCCATTACTCGGCCATTTTCAATTGAGAGCATCTCGTTGCTTGGCATGACACGACCCTGGGTCACTATTTCACGCTTGTTTCCAATGGCAGAAGGGGCAACAACCTGCTTCTTATGTCCGCCAGCTTCTTCGGGATCATTGATCACTTCAATGTATCGAGCACGCGAGCGTGTAATCATGTGGTGATCCGGGACAGAAACGATTGCGCCTTCTGTAATCATCTCATGTTGAAGTTGGATCATCTCATTATTTGGGTGGTAAGAGTTCGCAACGGTTCATAGCTCAGAGCGGTAGCCCGAGGCACAGTGACATCATTGCCGCCATCGTTATCTTCATCATCGACCTCTGCCATGAAGTAATCCAGGTTAGTGGTCTTCATGAACTTGACAGTGAGAACGATTTGCGCTTTTCCCGTGGCAACATTGAGTACGCGGTATCCCTTGACATCATCATCGTAGCCCATGAATCTGCACTTGAATGCCTTGGCGTACAGAATGGGGCGCATCGCGTCAGCAATATGCGTAGCCGAGTGCACCGAACACCTTCCGGTTCTTGAGCTGAGGTTTCTACTGGTACACGATCTTGTACGGTGTCTTCACAGCCACAGTGTTGAGAATCCTGTTGATGATCGACGCAGACGTGTTGACTGCTTCCGCCCACCACTTTTTGTCTATGCCCTCATGATAGAGCATACAACGAGCCATCTCGACAAGGCTCCGGTTCATGCGCTCAGCAAGCACATTTTGCTGGGGCGTGTACGGCACCGTCTTCTCATGGCGGATGCCTTCCTTCGTCAGGTACGCCTTGAAGTGTCGACCCGTGTACTCTCCGCCGTTGTCCGAACGGAGACGCTTGATCTTGTGACCAGTAGCGTTTTCCAAGTCGGCCTTGAACAACTCAAACTTCGCCAAGACTTCCGACTTCTTCTTCACGAAGTACACCGTGATGTGGCGTGAGTAGTCATCAATGAATGTGACGACGTACGTGCACCCACCAGGTGTTATCGTCTTCATTGGCCCCATGACGTCAGAATGGACAAGGTCCAGGCCACCCGCACTCTTGACGGCCTTCTCAGGCTTGTGAGGAAAGTTGTCCTCGTGCATCTTTCCCATGCAGCAGTCAGCACAAATGTCCGCAGTCGTAGGTGCTTCCGTAACCTGTGGCAACCCTTCTGCCATCGTAAGTAGCTGCTCATAGCGCTTGTATGGGAGGTGTCCTTGGCGTGCGTGCAACACGCTTCACGGCTCCTTACGAGGTGTCGTTGCAGCACGAAACACACCTCATCACCCACTGTCTTCATCTTGTAGACATTTCCACAGCGCTTGGCTCCCATGACGATTGCGTCTCCATAGCGAAAGCCACGCTTGTTCTTACTGAACTGCGCGACGACGTCCTTCTCGGCCAGCTTCGAAACTGAGACGAGGCTTCCATCAACCTCAGGGATGTACAGAACATCCGACAGCGTGACAGACGTCCCGTCCATCAGATTCATACCAACGGTGCCAACTGCAACGGTGTTGATCTTCGTGCCGGCAATCGAGATGAGGATTGGTGTCTTCAGCTCCTCCATGGACACAAAGTTGTCCCGACGCTGCTCATGTGCGAGGTTGCACCAGAGTCGACGAGCCACTCAGTCTTGCTCATCGTACTCGTTACTGTGAACGCAACTTGTGATGTCTCTGCTCGCAACAATGGGGTACAACAGTGGGTAGATCATGGTTCTGTTGTGCATATAGTAATTTTAATTCAAACTATTACGCAACAGATTGATTTTAAAGTTTTTTATTCAGGCCATGTTATGTTGCCTGTAGAATACTTTTATCTGAACACGGGCCGTTGGAACAAACTCATCCTTCGTACGTGGATGACGACTACAGTAGTGATACATGTAAGAATGGTGACCGCCTCCAAGATATTGACAACCAGGTGAAGCTTTTAAATCTAACGAGAGCTACTAAGATTTTGAAGCTCCATCGCGTCCGCCATCTGCTACTCGAGGAAGACCCTACAAGGAACAGCATTTCCCGTTGCCCCTCATGGAGAGTCCTGTTCAAGGGCAAGTTGCTGTTGTGCCACTTTCCCAGGTGAGGAGTGCACTGGAAGGTGGGGCGATGGAATAATTTCAGTACTTGTATATGTACGACAAAGAGTTCAACCTAAGTGATTCTAGAACACATTAACTAGGGGGTCAAGGAGACGGCGAATACATCAGCAGGTGAATACAGCGAAGTTGCGCAGTAGCTGTATGGATTCAAGAGCGAGATCGAGAGAGATTATGCTCGAGCGATGAAAACACACTAAGTGTTTGTTCCAGGGTTCGATAAACGGTGACCGATTTGTTCCAGATTCGGATAAAAATACCCTGTGGTATAATAGAGAGGTTCAGTTTCGTGCATTATACCACGTTTTCCATTATCTCCAATTGGGTTCCCGATAATGATAATGTAAGAGAACATGAGACGTTTAGCAAACTGTTTCGCTGGCGAACAGCGTTCTGCTATCGCCGTCGCGATCATCTACATCGACAGACATTGGCTTGCCTGTTTCGCTGCCACTGCTTCCATGGCCACGTCGGGCCGTACTGAGTCATACGGGGCCGTGTAAGCAGACGTCAAGTCGACACCGGTGCCATCTTCCGCGCTCGTGCCCTGCTTTCCAATCGCTGGGTCTTCACTCGCTGCTTCCCGCTCACTGACATCAACTTCTGCGCCCTGCACTGGTCCACCTTAGAGAGCATCTGCAACGTGGTTCTCTCTTCCGGGCCGATATACAACTTCATAGTCGAACTCCTGCAGCGTAAGAGCCCAGCGGTGGAGTCGTCCCGCTGGCTCCTTTGTAGTCGTCAGCCATTTGAGTGCAATGCGATCAGTAACTATTGTGAACTTGCGTCCATACAAGTGCGCTCGGAACAGACATACTGCCCATACCACCGACAAACACTCAAGCACTGAAATTGTATACATGGTCGCCGTAGGACTGTTGATCTTTGATGCATAGGCTACAGGCTGATCGCCCTTGCCCTGGTCCTGGGACAGCACAGCACCTAGTCCGGTTTTCGATTCATATGTCGATAGTTTGAACGGCAGCCGGGAGTCGGGATAGATGAGCACTGGCTTACGGCTCAGCCATGCTTTCACCCATCCAAAAGTTTCTTCCTGTTCGTTGTCCTACTTCCATTCGGTAGTCTTCCACAGCAGCTTCGTTCATGGGGACATCCGCGCACTAAACGACGGCAGAAACCGTCTGTTGTAGCCGGCTAACACCACAAAATCTCCGTACCCCTGCAGCATCCGTCGGCCTTGGAAACTCAGCCACAGCTTTTACGCGTCTCTCCGTAGGTTGTATTCCTTCCGTAGTTAAGTCGTGCCCCAGATATCCCATGCGTTTCGTTGCAAACGAACACTTCGAAGCTTACAAGCTCAATCCAGCTGCAGACAATCGCTCGAGCACGACGGCCTGCTCTACTACGTGCCGTGCAACATCATCTCTATAAACGAGGCAGCAAATCCACGTCAGTCTCCAAAGTACACCGTTTCTTAGCCGCTGGAAGGTACTTGAGCGTTACATAGCCCGAATGGCATGCAGCAAAACTGAAACAATCCGCGCCGCGTGGTGAAAGCAGTCTTCGGCTTGTCATGCTGCGCCACTGCGAGCTGCCAGTAGCCCGAGTGGAGGTCCAAGCTCGTGAATCGCCTGGAGTCGTACAGCGCCTCCAAGGTCTCGTCCACCCGTGGCAGCGCGTAAACATCCTTCACAGTCACAGCGTCCAACGCGCAATAATCAATACAAAGCTTACATTTCCATTCTTCTTGCGTACGAGGACAACAGGAAATCATGCGCCGAAGCCTTCCTCGATCACGCCGTCCTTGAACATCTTGTCCACCTCCGTGTCAACAATCACATTATCCGGCATGATATGTCGGCGCCTACGCATCATTATAGGGAATCAACTCCGGTGTTGCACTACCTCCGTCTGGGCGAGCAGTGGGTAGCCTTTCTTCTTTTCCACAATGTCAGCGTGCTGACGCGGCAGCGTGACCACTAGATCTTCGTCGGCTGGCTCCGTAACACCGATGTCGAGACCGTCTTCATTGCTCGTGGCTTCGGGTCTATCTGCAAGCCCTTGACCGACTCAGCCACGTACGTCCGCTCCAAGTATCCATTCATCTCAAACAACTGCATCGTTTCATCAGTCGGCACCCATATGCCAAGTACGTCACGGGATGACAGTTTCTCACGGCGGCCCTCAACGTTCAGCACCGAAAGCGCTAGCAATAGATGTCGCTTGGCCGTCGTCTTCGACAAGAACAAGCCAGTCGTACCATCCGCAGCGTCCACCTTCATTTGCACAGTGTTTCGAGTGTTGGTCGCCAACTTCTCCGAATTGGACAATCGCACCGTCGGCTGCCACTCGCCTGGGAACTGCAGCAGCGGAGCCACACCATGACACGGAACAGCAGTATAACCTTCGTGTCGCGCTCTCCAAAGTCCATTTTCACCTGGCGCTCGGCCATCCAATGCTCCCCGATCAGCATCTCGCTGCCCTAGCCATCCACCAACGAGGCGTTCACGATCACCCGCTGCTGATAGATCGTCATGCCAACGATCTGCCATACGCTAAGTACGCGAACTTGGCCACCGCCAAACCCTTCGACGACGTCCACACGTCCTTCGCGCGTCAGGCACCTGCCGTACTTGCGCAACTTAATACCTGCGATGCTGAGGTAAGCGCACGTGTCGAGACGGACCTCGGTGTGTGTGTTCTTGATACCACCAGCAGCGCTGTCGGCAGACTTGACATCCCTTCACTCCCAGCAGCGCGGAGCTGTGCCTTGCGCAGCAACTTGCCCTTGCCGTTATCGATCTACTCCACATCGCCGTAGCCGCCTCACTTCTCGTACTGATAGGCAGCGTGTGCCCTCGACTTCTCGTTATCAGCTCTTTCCTTGCGATCGGCAGCGACTGCTGCTTCAATTTTCTCGACCTTCTCGTGCTTCTGCTACTCGATGTGCTATTCGGAACTTTTTGGCTTCTATCAGTACTTGCTTGCGCAGTGCTCGCATCTCCGCCAACTACCCGTCTTCTTTCAAGCAGCGGGGTACTTTTTCCTCGTAGGTCTGTACATGACGTAGTCATACTTCGTTGCTCATGGGCCCACGCTTTAGCGGGCGTCCGCAGTCCTGCGCCATCACCGATACCGGTGGTGCCCTCAACTTCAATTTGGGCCTCTTCCGCTCGGCCTTTTTCATCACTGCAACGACCTTCAGCACTTCTCGCCGCCGTTGGACAACTAGGTCATCTTCTATAGCCACGCGCAACTCTGAGATGATCCGTAGTACCACCACAAGCAGCACCTCGGCTCTCTCTAGACGCCGCTCACGGAACTCAGCAGCCAGGATTCCGTTCGCCGCTTTCCAATGTACCTTCCGCGCGCCTCTGCCGTCGCCGTCACGCAGTAGTGCGATCACCGCTGACTAGCATGGGTAGGAGCTGTACCCTTGAGGTGGTACGCGCCTCACATGTTTCGCTGGCACTTGCACGAGAATTGACTCAGCCGTCTCCACGCCGCTGTACCTGTCGCTCTCACCTTCTGCGTTTGTCGCGGTCACCGCTGCTGCTGCAGGATTGTTCCCCACGCTTCCGCTTTCTTCATCTGCCGCATTCGTCGGGTCGGTCAGCCGTCCTTCTGCAGCTCAATACTCCTCTACTGTACCATGCATACACTCCTCCGCATCTTACCCAGCACTTGTTCAATGTGCGTTTTCGCGCCTCCGCTCTTCCCATCCTTTTCGCCACAGACAGCTTCCACGCGGTCACTCTTCCCCTTGGTGTGTCCACTCCCGGGATCTGGGTCTGCACTTGCTCAACTCCATCACCTTCTCATCCTTGCCGCTTCTTGCTCTTTGTCCGGCACCAACGCGCACGGGGCGTGTCCCTTGGGAGATTTTTCTTCACCAGGCAGTCGAACCTCCGCCTCTTCTGCCCGGGTACGTTTCCCCGCCGTGCTTGCACTGTGTTGGTTGTGTTGCTTGGTGCCTGCTGCGTCGGTGGAGACTGCTGGTTGCCTTGTGACTGCGTGCTTTCGATCCGCTCACGACATATCTTCCACCAATGTCCTGTCACGCCGCTGTAGTTGCATGAAGATTCTCTTTGCACTGCATGATAGGCCTTCCGTCCGGAGGTCCGTAGTTGCTCATGTCCGCATAGTTTTCGCGTCCGTCACCGCGTCCGGCACTACGTCCGCCATGAATAAATACAACACCACGCCCTTCGCCGCCGACTCCGCCGTAGAAGCCACCGTTCCCGCCGTACTACTGCCCGCCGTACTGCAATCCGCTGCTGTCGTTCTGCTGCTGGTTGCTGACCGGTGCCTGCGGAATTGTGGGCAGCTCTGGGCTGTCCTCTGCACTGGCTTCAGCTTTCACTTCTAGTGGTCTCGCAGCTTTTGCTTTGCCAGCTTCTTGATTTGTGGCAGGGACGCCACTTGACCTACCCCTGCTGCCACTGCAATCAGCGCTGCCAATGGGAGGCCCTCATCTTTGCCTGCCGAGGTATTGGCCAATCCACTGATGGCCTTCCCCGAGTCATCATATTTTGGCGCCGTGTCACTGCCGCCGAAACCCAGCCCTAACTCCTTCCAATGGATGAGGCCAGTAACTTCCGGTTTGACCCTAATCTTCTTCGGTTTTGTAGTGATCAAGTCGTCCGCGTCTTCGTTGTCCGTGCGGTATCGCCACTGCCCGCCGCGTCAGGTCGTGTCTTTGCGGCCCTCGCCGTATTCGCTGAAGCCGTTGATCGCATACTCCAGGGCTTCGCTGAGCGTCTACGCCACCAAGGTGCGTATATGTGATGCTGCTTCTTGGTTGTTGAGGCCGTCGTAGAACGCCTCTGCTGACCCGCCCTTGCCGAACCCTATGTTTGTCAGGCTATTTGCGAAGCTTTCAAGCCGCTCGCCCGATCGCTGCTCGCGTTTACCCAGCCGCTTCTGGATTTGCCACGTTTTACCGCGCCTGCCGTACTTCTTGCGCAACTTGCTGGTCAGGTACTCGAACGTGTAGTCCTCAACGTCCATGCCATCACTCTTGACGACTAACCACTTGTGTTCATCCCCTTTCGATGCGCAGTCACGCCGTAGTACATCTCCGACGAAGACCAGGTGTTGCCGCCAAGCATTGATTGTCGCTGCACTGCCTGTCGCACCGTCGACAGCCAGGCTTCGATGAACGCGGTCGGCGTGCCTTTGAAGTCCACGATATCAAGTTTCTTCACCTTCTTGTGGTGCGGCTGGATCACCACGGATGCTGGCGCTGCTGCAGGTGGTGGTGGTGTCGGTGTTGCTTCCATCGGCGGCGTAATCACGAACCTTCTCATCATGGACCGCTGTTGGCCAGCCGTGAGAGCGCCCTACCAGTCCATCGACTCTAGCGACTCGTCGTGCTCGTTGGTTTCGCGTTCACTGCTGTGTGCTGATGGAATGTTTGGCCGTGCTGGTCGTCGTGGTGGTTACTGCAGGCCGCTATTGCTGCCATTACCATCATTGCCGCCGTCGTTGCCGAGTTTGCTGCTTCCATTGTGATTGCTGCTGCTGCTGTCATCATCACCGGCGTCATTGTTGTTTATGTGGTCATTGTTCTCGTCATTGCCACCAGCATCGTCACTGCTGGTATCTTCGTCGTCATCTTCCAGGTCGTCGTTGTCAGGATAGCCGTTGCCGGCTACCCGTACGACCAACGAGCTACTGACTTGCACATCTTCGGCGTTTCCGCCGTCGTAGTTAAGACGCAGACGAGTTCTCGTTGTCCGTTGCCTCTTAGGTGCTCGTGTTGGTGTGTTGTGGCTCCCGCGGCTGCCACTGCGGTTGCTCGTTGTCGGCGTCGGTCCTGATCGCGTCGTGATCGTCATGATTAGTGAAGTCCTGTTGATAGATCTTCGTCTTCTTTCTCCTTCCGTGTCTGCTTCTTCTCGTTCTTCTCACTTGCTGCTGGTCGTTGATCACTCCTCCTCTTCTTCTGCTGTTGGTCGCTGCTCGTGCTGGTTCGTCCCTCAGGGCTAAGCCTAGTATAGTCGCTTGTTTAGAACGACAACCGTGTTGGTAAGTCCCTGTATGACCACCAGGTAATAGTTGGGCTCGGCTCCGCTTGAACATCCCGTACCATGCCGGGTCCGTAAGACAGGTGCCCGGTGGCAATGTCCACCACCTGCTGCAATGTAGACTAGCCTAATAGAAAATATACACAGCAATTGACTTCCAATATCCACTCGGCCGCTCAGGTGTGGACGTCGGGTTGAAGATCTAACTGGTTGCTCAGGTCACTCTGTCGGCCGGGCTCAACTATCGGGGGTAGCTTCGGGGTACTTCTCTTAGACTGCCAAGAGACCTGAGGGGTAGGCTGCAGACACTCCACTTCAACCAACGGGGCGCGTCTACCCGTCTCATCACACTCCAATAGCCGTCCTCGCTTCGCCTTGCTCTCTTCTTGCTTCGTGCTCCTTCCTACTCGTGCGTACTCCTAGCTGCTGTTGCTCTTAGCGTCAATGTCTTTATTATGGGGGCTTCCTTATGACTTCTCTTTCTCGCGGCAGATAGCGAAGTACTTCTCGGTCTCGCAGCAAATACCGAAGTTGCTTCTTGGTCTCGCCGCAACTAGCGAAGTGAGCGGCTCCTATCTTCACATGCAAGCCTACCGCCTTTGGGTTCAACTCAGGGCGACTGTTAGCGGTGGCCGTCGACCGTACATCACGACGGTGATGTCGCCTCTCCATCTTATCTGCATTCTGTTTCGTGGTCGTTCTCTCCCCATACGGCCTTCGTAGCGCGCGATCTTCTGGCGGTCGGGTGGGTTGATCTTTTGGCGGGTCGGCCCGCCAGCCACCAGCCGTTTGTTGCTCGTCCGTCCTGCCGCTGCTGTCCTTGTTCTTAGCATCTTGGCCTATCCGGCGTGCTCTTCATCTGTCCAGCGTGTCCTGCATGTTTACTACCGCTGTCCTTCTGGTCAATGGTTGTAGCTCCAGCCATAGCATTTCATGCTATTAATTTTCCTTTAACACTCCTTCAACCACCACGTTGCTAAAGTACAGCTTATTCTTCGCCTTCATTTGAGTATCGTTCCTATCAGTATCTCCTACCCCCCACATTCCCGAAGTTAAGGACAAATAAAACGACCAAAAGTTCGAGCCTTGACCACAGTTTTCATTGCTATTAGAATTTTCTGGTTTATTCATATAGCCCTTAATTTGCTCTAAGAATGGTATGACTCTCATTGTGTTCACTATTGTCCTTCTGACTGAAAATTCCAATTCAAAAATGTCCATTTTAACAAATCCTTATAGCGGTTTGCCCTTAATTCTAGGACAAAATTTTAAATTGGCTTCTAAAGACAATTTGATATATCGGACACATCGCATCTAGTGTGGACAAATCACCCTCTTTGCAAACACTTAGCTATTTATGTCCTAAATTCCCGGTTCTAGGACTAAAAATGGGAAAGTCCAGCGTACTTTTGTCCTTAAATCAAGGACCAAAATGTTGGTGCTAATCAATACAATCCAAAAATGGCGTACATGAATACATGCATGAAGTGAATTTTGTACGACGAATTCAATCCATTTTTCTATAAACACTCACTTGTGTTGAACATAAAGTAAAATTCTGAGCTGTTCCGTGCGAAGTCGCGGCTTGTGATTATTTAATAAAGAGTACCGGGGCGGCTATCATGAGAGCAAATCGTTAGCAAAATCTACACAAATGCGCAAACATGTTCCTTTTCACTTGATTTGCAAAGTTAGAACGTGTCGCACCGGAGACGATAATTACGGTAGTCACTGGCAACATGTACTGGTAATAGAAGTCAACAGGAAGCAAAGTTCGTGGAAATATTTTATGATTATGGCGGCATTTCACCGGTGATGTGAAAGAGAGTAATCCAATCTTGACGGATTTGGCGTTGGTTGCAGCGTGCCTTCAGCAGTGTCAGCACTGCTGTCACATCTATGGACCCCAGTGTGGAGTCTCCAATCCGGCAAGTCTTCCACAGTGGAGACGGCGCATCTATACAATCCCAAACCACACAGGAAAGTCGTCGGATTTTCAAAAGTTGTAGCGGCTAGAGTACGTACTATAACTCGGAGTCTAATGCCGGTTCTTTTTTCACTCCCGGCCCCTACTCAAGACAGATTACTCAAGATTACTTAGTATTAATAATAGCCGGATTTAGGATAGGACTTCGGACTTCTTTGCTCCGTTGTCTACTCAAGCAATCTATGGCTGGAATATGCTTTCTCGTGGAAATTACCATCGCAGTTTTGTGACCGTCGTCACGTCATAATGTCCACTTCAAAAGCTACCTCATAGCAGCACTGGCATCAAATGGGATTGGGTAGGTGGCGTTAACTAGGTTAAATGACAGTAATGGACTTTCTTGGTTCAAGCAAAAAAGTTGACAAGTGTCCGTGTATCGCCACGAGTCATCTCAATCCAGCTCTGGTTTGAGCGCATTCCTTTTTCCTTTCCCAATTATATATGTAGTTTCCTACCTTTCATCGCACCACCAGTAGCAATGACTACTGCGGAGTTCATCGCTTGTTTAAAGCACAAACAGACAAACACAAACACCCCTTACTGTTAATACTAATAGTGTGTAGTAAATTTACAAACATGTATGTGGAGTACACTAACTGGACGTTATTAATACCTTGAAGTACTATTCGAGAAATCTTAACATGTAGAGCTTTAGCAAGCTTTACCCCGCGATTTACACCACGAAATTAAGTTGTACATTGGCGGCGTCAGTCTGGTGGATTCCTCCGTGCATTTTCCGGCAGCGATTTCATGAAAGCAGCCTGCAGCTCAATCAGATGCTGCCTTCTAGTTTAAAAATAGCGCAGGAGGGTGTGAAAGCACACAATTTTTTTATTCATACAGTGAAGCTCATCGAGTTGATTCCGATTGAAGCAACTTGAATTGAAAGCGTGGTGCGTCATTTAGCAGCAGCCAACGCAGGTACATCGGACAAAACACGCTTCGTGGTCTTGTGTTACCTAAGGTTGCTTCTTCTACCAACCCAGCCCATACCACCCAACCGCGGCCACCCCAGCCACCTCCCCAGCCCAGGCCACCCCAAGGCCGCCCCAACCCCAGAAGTTCTCCTTTTGGTCCCCACCGGTGGGCTTTGCAGCCGCAGGAGCCGCCTCGACCGGCGTAGCTGTCGTACGCAGAGCAAGTTGGTCAACGCGTGCGACCGCAATCGCAGCAACAACACACCGAGGAAAATTGCGTTGTCGTAAATTCGTCTGTAGCACGAAAGTGTGTATTCATGTGGGCGAATTTCAGAGACCGCAACTTTTCTCGCGTGGAAAGTATTGATGCGCGTCTACCTACTACTATCGCGGTTTTTGTTGTGCGTGAGAGTTGTCTACGTTGTAATGTTCACTACATCGCCACCTCAAAAACCTACCTCCGAAGGTTTTTCAAGTTTGTTTTTACTACGCTAATTAACTACAGGCGTGAAGATACGGATTCATGCGGTGTTTTGTTTGGTGCCATTATGAATGATGTCGGGCTGGTCTTTTCCAGCAATCTGTGGCTGGAATATACGGTAGCTGTTGAAAAACGGCCAACTGCACAGATTATCCACCCTATTTACATTTATGTACTCTGAGCGGTGCAAGTTGCTGTTGGTCGTGGCTACTTACAACGCGTTTTGTTTGTCAGACCTCAAACGAACTACATGTTGTTGTACTTCTTCACCTCAACACTGATAAAAAAATTAATATTTCCTCTCGATCTAGCGACAGTGTCTCCGGGTATCTCCACTCAGAATAACTAACGACGCCCTCGACCTCTTGAGCTCGACCCAACGTTTTGGAAAGTTGATGTGGTATCATAACTACAGTAGGTCCATCGTAGATTTTAGTGTCGCTCATAGTTTGTACATATAGGCGCTTGCAACTTATTTCTTCGAGGATTACCAGTTCCCGGTGAGACTGAGCAGCTAGGAAAGCATTGAAAAAACGAAACCCAGCGAAGAGCGATACTACTTCGAAGTAGATGTAGTAACCTATCTGATATCATATCGCCGATAGGAATAGCCTTTACGAAACTCGTTCGAATAAAATACTACTAACAAAACAAGGGGCGGGCAAAGTCAAGCGATCAGTTGTTGTCACGTACAGCATGCTTCTGTCGTTTTAGCCAATATTTAGTACACTAGCGTGCAGCTCGAAGTCGAGTTGCTGCTGGGCCAACCTCTAACGTACAGCAAGCCGGACTTTGACGATGCCCCCAGTCTTTTCATCGACAATCTACCAATACTGTGGATTTAAAAAGACTCGTTAGTACAAAAATCTTGATTATGTGCTTCGTTGTATTTCTTAGTGTAAAATGAAACGAAGAGTTTTTCACTGTGGCGAGCGTAGACAGTTACCACAAGTAATATGCCATGCACAAAATACTACTGCATCCAGAGCCATTTTACAAAACCTCACTTACATTCCATTACCCTTTGCATTATAAAATGTCAAATAAGCTCCCCCAACCCCAGACTGCCAGTGATGTAATGCAAGCCAAGAAATCCATTATAATTAGCCCTTTATAATGTGGACGAATTCCATCCATTATAGACCTAGGAACGTATATCCTCGTTATAGCGATCGCCTAAATAAATCGGATTCAAAGGGGTTGAAGTTGACGTGTGGAGTTGTCGTTCCGCATTCCGCGCGCAAAATAAACCGGACAAACACCTCCAAGGGCCATGACACTGAAGAAGCTCAACGACCTGTACAACAGGAGCCTTCTATCAGACGATGCTTTCAGTGTTTCGGGTGATGGCTCTTCTGGAGGCGGCGGCGATGCTGCCGGAAACAGCTCTAGTGAAAACGACGAGGATGGAGCTGCTATGTCGGAAAGAAACAAGACAGGAAACAGTTATGTGGGGCCATATCACGAAGGGCGGAAAGGTGAAGCGGGGCGCTAACAATAACGGAGGGGACAAGAAGTGTGCCATCGGCAAGAAGTGCCCCGGAGGTGACGGGGTTGACTGGGAATGCGCAGAGATATTCGTGAAGTGGTGGGATCGAAGTTCCAAACGTCTTGTTTGTAAGATTACTACCGTGAGCGCATGAGCGACAGTTGGTCAGGAATGCAGCGAGAATGTAGAGCTTTCCAACTGGCGACAAATATATCTTCAAGTTTTTGAAATCGAGGAACGCCCACTGCTGGATGATTGAGCCGAACGTCCACTCCACACACACGAGAAGCACTCATGTTTTTGTTGAACGCTTGCTGCTGGCGTGTCAATCTCCGGTTTTTAAATGGCCGGATTATCCAGCTCTTAAGTGGATACGCCGGGTCACCGTAGACGTAGTAGTTTGGAAACGCGGACTTTATCTTGCTTCCAAATCCACTGGCGTTCAGCAGTGCAATGTCATGCGGTCTCCCCTGTACTGGTCCAGTCATCAAAACGATGGGACCATTGGCCATCACGGCATTAAAGCGCATGCTCTCTCTTGTGGCAATTGTAGGCTTGGCGCTGATGGTAGGTAGGACGACAAATGGCTCTGACGGTGCCGTCGATAAACCCAGTGTAGCTGTCGAGGGTACCTGATATCTCGTGAATGCGGAGGGTGCATTCAACCTTGCACTGATAGATCATATCCGTTCAAACGCCATAGTCGGAATGAGCGCAGGAAGTCTCAGAAAGCGGTGGATGTCTTGGACTTGCTGGCGTTTCAGGCGAAAACGATACCAGCAGATTGCTTCTGGCGTCGATTGCAAATTGAACGTGACCGCCGGTATGGGTATCTGTTCCTCAATCTCCTTATCCATTTCTGCGTGGATGAACTGGGGAAGGAGGTCTTCATCTTCTTCCATCAGCGCAGCCGTAAGAGCTGCATTCATGCTTCAAACTTGCCTTGACCTCTCAAATAAAATCACTTTAACGAGAGTGATGGTCATTTTTTCTCGTGTTTTGGCTTAATCGTCAGCGAAACAAGAGCGAACAACAGTCCGACTGGTGACAAGTGCTAAAACATTCAGCAGTACGCCAGCAGCAGCAGGCGGACCCGTCCGATAAGAACTTGAAGATGAAGTGGAGCGTGCTGCCAAGGACGTGGTTCAGTTAGTGATTGGGCAACGCGTGGAAGCAGCTGAGCTTGGCATTGCTCAGCTCACGGATGAAGACGTGAAGCGCGACCAGGCGAAGTCCGTGATGGTACAGACGCTGGTGCAGAACGGCGCGTATCGACGCCAGAAGGTGTTTACGGACGCCAACGTCGTGCAAGTGGAGGTAGACGGACGTGATAAAGCCGAACTGGGCATTGCCCTTGAAGGAGGCACACGATAGCATTTGGGCGAGTCACCTGAGAAGCCCGCAGACGTACGAGAGGCTGCGGCACCTGTACAGATGAATGCGGGATGCTGTACATGACTGGTTGTCTGCTTGCTAAGATTACGGCTCGAGGAAAGCCAGGCCAAAGATGGTGGTGCCGCCGGTGCGGAGTGTGAAGACTGGGAACGCGTCGCACAGGTATGGCATACCAAGGTGCCCTCCAACTCTAGATGGGGGTGGTGAAGCTCATACTCTCTTTCATCCAAAACCACTATCTGAGATGCTTGCGCGCATGATGTACTGGAATCAACTGGATGGAATTCCCTGGACGAAGTATGTCCCTGAATTGTACTTCCTGCGTGATGATAATTACCTCGAAGACTATGAAACCGAAAACCGGCAGCCAGAGTACTGGCCTGCCATTCGTGATGCGACCATCGATGATGCTCACGTCATCTTGGGGGAGTTCGGGAACGAGGATGACGATGATGCCCAGGATGAGACTTGGGATCCAAATGCAGAGGTCATTGACGTTACGCTTCGGTCTAGTTCCTCGCCCAAGCGTAAACGCGAGGCCGCGGAAGACGACAATGATACACTTAGTGACACTGCTCCATCATCCAAGAAAACTCGCCCCAGTTGTCTGCGCAAGCAGTCGACTCTCGCTCTCAAAATATATGAGTCATTCACCACCAGCGAGCTGGCAATTATCGAAAATCCTGGTCCGGGTGTCATATCTTGGCGGCACTTCGGATTTCTGACTACTTTCGCACCAGCGACAACTCACGCAGTTGATAAGTCATGCGGGTTCCCAGATTACGTTCCCAACAGGAACGGTGGTATGAAGTACCTTCGTCCTCGCTGGAGTGCAGACAAATAGTGGCTACCAAACCTTGGAAGCACATGTATCGCAATCGCGTCAAGAACCTGCTTTTCCATCGTCGCTCCGATCTTACGACCAGAGGCAAAGCACGTTTGGATGTCTATGCTGATTTCATGTACGAGAAAGACAAGGCATTCTGGATGATGGGTCACTGGGTTACGTTCGACCTAGACTCCGGCAAGTATGCTGTGAAGGAGGACAAGGAGCACAAGAGACTGCACGACTCAGTCAACCGGATGGCCATCACCAAGATGGATAAGATGGTGGCGGCAGGTGTGGCTCGTTCCATTGTCAATGAACCTTGGCGTGTGGACCTATCCGTCCAAGACTCGTGCCTGGATTCTGATAAACAAGTCCTCCGAGAACGCCAAAGGTGAATCATTCACTCTGGTTGAGCAGCTTGAGATCCTCGATAAGCGTTAGCCAGCCCGCACCCAGTGGAGCACCTGCAGTTCGGATGAAGAGCATATTGCACACTAACCAGCTGCCATTCGTACCACACTCTTACCCGCCGCGACTCGCCAAGATAATCCTGTCTCATACTGGGTTCAGTAATCCACTCTGCAGGTCGATATTACATTCATTTAGTCACTCAATACGAAAATTCATTTCATGTCTTTGTGTCTTCATTTTGTAATCCCCATACGGGCTATATCACCACCAAAATGTGTCACTTTGTCAGCACCCAATAATTTGTCACTTTGTCAGAGATATTGACTCCGAAATATTTCTGCGCCAGTATATCACTTCGTTTTCCGTTCAAATTCGTCATTTTCACTCGTCATCCATCTGGTTCAGCCTGGTTTCCTCCTAATCAGTAGGGTGATCATCACCAGCCTGCATAGCTTGAAAACACACTCGGTCTCTCGCCCCTTGACTGAACATATACAAGAGTGGTCCACAACTTTGTCGAGAAACAGGAATCCACTCTGGATCGTTATACCCCTTCCGCTTGATCAAGTACTCACGTGCACGTCGTGCAGTACGTATGCGCTTGACCTATCGCAGATCGAGTATCTCTTCCACTATTCGTCATTCTGTTCGTCTGCCTCCCAACTATCTTCAGACAGTAATGCGGCGTCAACGTCATCATCTTCGTTCAACGTGACTTCTTCAATATGACGTTTGGGGTAAATAGCACGCGCCTTCAGACGGCCGACGTGTACCCACGGATAAACGCGGTATCCAGAAGCTTTCACCTTCAACTTCATCCGGAAATTGTCGTGTACTTCATCAATTATGAGTGGTCCGTGCCACAAATCCGCCAACTTGCGACTTAACCCAGCCTGGCTTTCGGTATGTATAACCACAGTGAATCGCCCTTCTCAAAACCTGCATTGAATCGTTCGGACAACTCTTTCCATTTTCGGTTTTGTTCGTCGGAACGAGCTCGTTTGGCTTTCTTCTGAAGTGCTTCGGCACAGGCCTGATCATAACCATAGTCTCGCTGAAACTTTCGTTGCCACCCATATGCTGTACGTTCCTTTACACTGGATGGCTTCGGTCTCAGTGATGCTGGGACCGTGCCTTCGGCATACCAGTCGTGTATGAGATAGAACGGGGTATCCAACCGAGTCGCATCGAATGACGTATTCAGGGCGAACATTAATCGTTCAGTGTGTACATCCCAGTCGAACTGATCAGCTTCTGCTACGTAAGCTCGTACCCTCCGCATGAGAGTCTGGACCGATGGTTCCTGTTGTTAGTTCGCCTGAGGGCGATATGCCAGTGTCGCTCTATGTATACTACCGAGGAGTTCTCTGAACCGCGTGAACACTTCACTCATGAAACGAGAATCTTGATCGTGTCGAATCATTCAGGACGCGTCGAGCCTTCCGAATACACATTCCTCATATCCTTCTGCTACATCTTGTGCAGTAGCAGATGACATCGGCTTGCACATGACAAAACCCGAAAACGTGTCCTGAAAAAGGAGGAAGAACGTATTCCCTCTTGCTGACGGTGGCATGTGCGTTTCGAAATCCAACGAGACCAACTCAAAGGGACGCCTAGGTTCGATATTTCCTGGTGATGGTCCAGAATTCGGTGGTCGCGCCTTTCCACTGGCACAGTCTATACACTCTTTCACAAAGTGTTTCACATCTGAGTACATACCCGGCCAGTAGAACTCTGCTCTCAGTTTTTCAACGTTTTGCTTATACCTTGGTGCCCACCATGGTAATCATCATGCGCATAGTGTAGCATGTCTCCATGAAGGGCTTGAGGGACCACTAAACGAGGTTCACCAACTGCGGCTCGAGGTCGGTCTCGAGTGAATCGTGCGAGTCTGTACAGTAGACCTCTGACATCCAGCACGAACAAATCGGGTATCTTCGCGACTCGATGCAGTTGATGTGGCGGGAACCGGTCTACTTCATTCCTCAAGAAGGCTTTGATCTCTGACAGATTCTCGTCTTGATCTTGATGAACCTGGATGCGACACCATCTTTCAGCTTATTACTCACTGGGTCCAGCGGCTCACCCGTAGTCTCTGCATCCGGAACGTCTCCGTTCAGAGTGCGAGATCGAGTCACCACGGCAAATACTCTGGCACTGTTAGTCAAAGGAGCTGACTCATAACCAGGAAGTGTTCCCTCCGCTGTATTCTCGTCAAATTCCGCATGTTCACTCGGTCAGTCGGGTTGGTCGTGACAGGTTTCATGAGTTTCTGAGGGATTTTTGTCACCGCGCAAAGATGCGCACGCTCATCTTCATCCTGCATGACCCAGGATTCACCTAACAATAACGTCTTTGAAGTAATGTAATCCGCGTCCTGGGCGTATTCACGCAACGCGTGAACCAGTCCTAATGGCTGGACCTTCTGCTCAATAATTTTACATTCAGCGAGTCTTCTCTGTAAGTTAGGCTGGTTGCAATTGATCTTGCTGAATGACAATGCGCGAGTCTCCTATTCCTCGATATCATATTCCAAGGCCAAGGTCATGCCCTTCAACAATCTGTTGTACTCTGTGTCATTCACAGTGACATCTTCCAACGCGTAACCTCTGGCATCGATTATGCTCCATCCAGAAAGTTTTCACAAGATGCATCCACAACTCCCACGCCGTATAAATTTCCGGACAGGGTGTCACCATCAGACACTACAAGTCGAATGACCCTTTGCTGTGTCCAGTGGCAGCCGCCCAGGACTGCCTGCGGGTGCGTACAATGTGGCGAGCGGAGAAAGTGCCCTGGGACGATATCTCACGTCCATCTCGCGTCGAGACACAATCAAGAAGAGCATGGTTGCCAGCATCATCAAGGCAGCAGCAACAAGCATGGGACTGTCTCCGAAAGACTATTCTTCTCACCCGCTTCGAATTGGAGGAGCGTGCGCACTGCTGGCAGCCGGCAAAGTGACCTAGTCATTCGACTGATGGACAGGTGGTCGAGCTGGTGCTTCACAGTGTACACCATACTACGACCAGGCATGATTCGAGATGCGGCTAGCAGCAAGATCAAGGCCTCGACCTGGGAATGCCATAAGTCAGTCTACTTCCCCCATTTACAGTGATGAACCGAAGGAGGAAAGTGGTCGGTTAAATATGAGTGGAACACGCGTCGGAACCGTCGGTTTCCGACCCGAGACAGAACGGAGAATCCAGTCCATTGCGTATAGCATTTCCATACTAACTATCGGTGACAGTTTGATCTCTCCTATGGCTGGTATCAGTGACTCCGCGATTTCATCTAGACGTTTTCGTGGAGTGATACCTGCGTCAAGTATAGCTGGTAAGCCATCCTCACCACGCTGTATCCGGCGAATGTCTAGGCCCCAGTGAGATAGTGAAACGCCCATGGCACACACCTTCGTCTGCTGACTTCGACGTGATCACCTATTTCAGAGAGGTATATCGAGTATACTCAATGAGTGGACATCCTTCGATCAGAGTCCTGAACACGTTCAATACCCGCATTAATGCGATCACTTCCTTCTCAGCTGCGTGATACCGAATCTCAGATGCATTCAGTACACGTGTATAACGTACTGGCAGAATAACTCGATCGTGTACTTGACTTAAGACCACACAGGCGGCCCACTGGTTGGTGTGGGGAATAACCACGAACAGTTTTGATCGATTTTGATGACGCAACAACGGGGTGGACGCAATCTTCCGTTTCAGAATTTGACCTGACCGGATCCGTTCATCGGTAAACTCATACAGAACTGCCGCTACCACCGGAAAAACTTGGAGGAACTTGTGGTAGTAATTCAGACTTCTCAGGAAAGACTAAACTCCTTTCAGAGTTTTTGGAAACGGCAAGTGTTGAACACCTTGTGCAATCTTTGGGATCGCGCGGATGTCTTCAGCACTAATTTAATGAGACAGGTACGGATTGACCGCTTTCCAAACTCACTCTTAGGCGGTCTGACGTGATATTCCAGTGTAGCAACCGGAACAGTAGAGAATTCAGATCTTCACACAGTACCTCCCAATTGGGTACTCCGTGCGCAATGTCATCAATGTAAGGCACTTCTACATTGGGTGGCTCCTGGTCGTACAAGGATTGCTCATGTCGTTCAATCCTTAGTCAAGCTTGCTTCGAGAGTTCATCCTCAAATCGAAGAGTCTGCCACTCACGATATGCCCGTGAGCCAGGACTAGCGAATCGTCTACTCATTGGAAATGATCCATACTGAGTGATCTTGGCAAACTCCAAACGGGTGTCAATCCAGATGCATTAAGCCGAGATGTTCACCACTTGGACAGCGATCGTCTGAGACTTCTTGCTATACAGGATTTGCGTTATCCCGCGATCACGTCGTCCGGTCCACACTACGTCTCGCTGTGGGTTGCTTTGGCCATACCGAATGCGTACTATTGCTTGCTCTCCGGACCTCAGATACAGAGTTTTTCGACCTGACGGAGATATTTAAAACATCGGTTCTCGGACATCATTTACTGCACCATGCACCGTGGCAACTTGATGCGTATCTTTCTCTGGTTAATGATCCACGCACCATCCATATCGTTCTCCTGGCTGTAATCGATACTCGACTACCTCCTTTGAGTTCACAAAGTCTGGATGAGGTGGTTCAGGATATTCCCACGTAAGTAAAACATCTTTATCTTGAATCATAGCTGTCGTGCATTGTTGGTTATCACGGTTCTTGGTCCTCAGCTCTGAACCGATATACACTAACGCACACATTACTGGGTTTTTCTTCTTCTGCCCGATGCGTACTGGACCCCCATCAAGCAGGCTTGTTAGTTTAACGACCCTTCCCCAGAATGTGCCGTGGGACCGATGAGCTCATCCAGAATGATTGGCGGCAAATCCTTCATTGTGCACTTACGGGCGAGTTTCTTCATCGCTTCATATGCCTTCCAGTCTTCACATCGTCCATCGTGGAATTGTTCACACTTCTTACACGGCCGAGTCTTGCATGAGCGTACTGGGTGACCACGCCTGATACAGCGTTCACACAGTACGTCTTGCCAGCAATTCTCTGGTCGGTGACCAAACTCGCCGCATCCTTCACAAAACTCGTTTGGATCTGGGTTTTCGTGGTGAGGCATCGAGATTCCCGGACTCGGATTCGGCTTGGGCCGGACTGGATGCTGATTGGGGAGTGGCGGACGCCAATCAGTGTTCTCAATCACCCGGTACACTGAGCTATCTAGATCTTCAGCAGTCCATGTCGGAGGCAACACTCGAGGTTCATGTACAACGTAAGTCTGAGGTACAACTGGTTGAGCCGGTGCCGGCATCACTTCAGGTTCTTGGTCCACGAAGTGCACTTGTTTCTCTTCGTGTTCTGGTTCAGTATGACTCTGGGTAATGTAAGCTCGTCCAGATGACTTAGGCTTGTTAAGGCCCCCTGTTAGAGGTTATCCGCCCTGTGATCCCGCTGAACCGACGACAACTCTGAATCTTCATCCTGTCACTCCCTCATGGTCACGAAGCACGGTCCCCAAATCGTCAATGATGTGAAACAATTGACTCTTCAGGCTGGTCTTGACACTCGAATTGAGGAATTTCCGCACAAAACGCTTGATGGATCGTCCACGGCTCTTAGATGATCGGTTGAAGCTCACTGCTTCTTTAGTCGCTGCTGCATTCAGTCGATAAAACAACTCTAGAGGCGTATCCGTCTTTTTCTGCTAGATTGTGTAATATCGTTCTGAATTGGACACTGTCGACTTGCAATATTTCGCCGTGAACTCCTTGGAGAGCTTCGCCCAGTCTCGACTCACACGTTTAGGCAATGGTGAGCGCCGGATTCGTGAAGCAGGTGACAACTTCAGTCTCAGCTCGTACGCTTTTATCCGGTCGGTCCATCCGCCCTAATTCCCATTGCCAGAAACCGCTCCCACCAACGCATTTTTTCTGGAAACTGCGCTTTCTCGTCAAAGTCTTCCAGTGTACTTAAACTCACGTACTGGTGGATCGTCATTGGCGAACCGCCACCATCCATGGTCGTAGTCATCATCGCATTCGTAGGGGCATCATCCAGAGAGATGTCCGAATCATCGAAACTGGAATCACTTTCATCCGAATCTGGATCAGATTCCGAAGGGTCGCCACTTTTATGTGCCGGCTTCTGAAGCTGTCTCTTTTTCGACGGCGTCTTCTTGTCTTCTTTGGATCTGTGCCGTTCTTCGAAAAGGTCACCTTGGATGGAATGGACTTGGCTGTTCTGGATTGAGATTCTGGTTTAACCTTAGTCGACGAGGGCTAGCCTTGGCGCCTTCTTTGGTCATACCCCAGTTTCCATTCGAGAGTACGACTTCCAACTGATCTGCGGGGAGACCATCGGCGTTGACTGCCTTGGCTTCTTCGCGCGGTATGCTGGCGTTGTTCTTCAGCGCTCTGAGTGGTACCGGATACAGAGTAGTCTGCATCGATTCAGGTTTGACTTGAACGACTTGATCAGGCTTGGGCGCCATATCAGCAGCTTGTGCCGATAGGCGAGCTGCGCGCATCTCACGCAATTGCGCGGTTTTGAACTGTTGAATATTCCGTGCGGCTTTACGTTCACGACTGCGTTCCATTTTCAAGTAGCTGGAGTTTTTCTTGAAGATAATGGAGTTGAACGCCCAGATCTAATCCAGTTTGACCAGACACTTTTGCCCGACTCGCTTCATCGACTGCTCGCTGCTGTTCCCATCTGAATTCTTCTTCCAATCGTCGACGCTCAATCAGAGCGGCTTCCACGCGAGTTGCTTCAAGGGATTCGGATATTAGTCGCTGTTGCTCCGCATGTGCCTGATCAGGGTCTACTTGTTCCGATTCCGTTGGCACTGGGTGACTTTCAGCTTTCACATCTGGGCGCACACTCTGGGAGACGTTCTGCGACGTGATCATCTGGATGACATTAAATGCCGTCTGGAGTCCTTCGCCTAGTCGAGCATCCGAAACATCTTGTTTCAGTTCCATTCTTGCCAGAGATTCTTGCATTGCATTCAACGCGACTTGAGACGCCACTGATATCGATGATCGACCGGAATAACTTGACCGTCCACAGTGACTGGGGCGGCGCGACGCGTGTCTTGACATCGACGACTTCATCGACGTGTTGTCACGGTGTTCAGAAGAGTTGTGAAGAGTTCTCTCAGGATCAGTCGATCGTATTTCGCTAACCGGTAGATTTGAATTGGTACATCTCGATGCAGAACATCGTCTGGACGAAGTCCTGGAGTGACGTTCACTACGACTCGTGGTGTGGTCAGATTCTGCCATGACGACATCATGACTCACCGACACTGGTTCTAACGGCAAAGGAGTTCGAGTGATTTGTACTCCAAAACCTCCACCAGATGGAACAATTCCAGCCTGAGCAGTCATCACCAAAGATCCATATCCGAACGATGGCATCATATGCCATCAGGCGATGACTCATAATATGAGTCATCGCCGCTTGACTTTCAGACCATAGAGATGAAGCCACGGAGCTTCCTCTGGATGACCTTGAATCTTGTGCTACACTCGACATGAACTCATCCGAGCCGCCGGACGTCCCGAAAATCTTGAGACAGAGTCCGAGGCTCGAGACGATATTCCTTGGTTCGTAGAGGCGTGTTTGCTCGGTGCAACTGCGCTGCGGACCTCCTCTTTCGAATGATACGAAGGCAATGAATTCAGCGACGGCGTTGACGGTGGTCGAGGAGGTACTTGTTGCGGACGCTTTGGACGAGGGTCACTGTCTGACGACCCTCTTGGACTTCTCGCGCGTCGGAAACCAGATACTCTCAATCGTAAAACAAATTCGCGACCCAGTAAGTCAGCTTCATTGTCCGTCATTAGTACGTCTCGATCCGCATCCTCAGTGTGATACTCCAAATTGGTAACGTCTGCTGACCTGACGAGCTCTCAGCCGACGCTTGATCCGGAAGTACAGTTTGAGCTGCTACCACAATTCGACAGGGCACACCGGCAGCCGCTCCACGTCACTAAATAAGTTCCAGGGCTAGAAAATGCTGAATATCTTCCTCGATTGAACGCAAAAACTGGGAGTGGGACCACGGAGGGATCAGGTTTCGGAAACGAAATCCGCACTCTAACAGCAATGTCTCCGTCAGAGCAACACATTCAGGCGGACTCAGCATACTGGGTGGAATCACAATAGCAGTTAGATCTTGATCAATACTCAGATCAGATCGCACTAAGTGAAGCTCGCTAATCCCTTCCGAACTGGATGAATTCACCCTGTCGTATAAAAACGTGGACGTCGCTAGCATCGTCATCCACCATTGTTATAAATCGGGAGTCGGTGTCGACCACGCATACTCGACTTTGAGAGGGAGAACCTTATCCTAGCGGACTTGTGCCCAGCCCTTCACTTGGTTCGCCATGTAGGCTTTAGCTTGCGCCTCACTCATCTGAGTCTCAGCGACATTAGGTTCAATGACGAGACTCCGCGATCAGCAATTCCAGGTTCCTGGGCATGAACGCACTTGAAGGCGGTTCCGACTTAAAATGGGGAGGGGCTTCCGGCTCCAACTTCGGATGAACCCCACAGTTTGCATCGGAATCGAACTCGGCGCTGCAGCAGGAACTCTTCTGCGTCATCGAGTACGACTTCTTCCTGAACGGTCATCAATGGAGCTTCACGTTTCATCTTCGGTGCTACATCCACAATCTCCACTTCTTCATTCGGCTGACGAGTGTCAAATACTCGATCCCCATCCGGGACCTCAATCTTCACGGCGCATCCCACTGACGTATGTACGGTTTCATCTAGAATGGACTTCCCATCATCCGGTCCCATCACAGGTTCCGGGTCAGGAGAGCTTGGTGCGCATCCTGGGCAACATCCTCCCGAGTGGGCTCATCTTGAACTGTCGACGACCCCTTCACTTCCTTTGCTTCTTGGGCTGCCTTCCGCTTCGCTGTATTTGCCTTCGGATCATCAAGGCGGACTTCATCCAGCGACTTCTGCGCTCAGGAGGCAACCCCTGCGCTCGACGCGACTGTCGCGACACATCCCCGCGTCCGCCACCGCCCCTTCCTTCTCGTTCTTCTCCTCTCCCAGTCATACTTACTGCGTTTAATGAGGTTAGTAGTAACTCAGCCTACGACCAATTAATATAAAAACAACTCGCGGTTCCAATCCCTGGTACCGAATCCGGGCACGCGCACCAGCTGTGGCGAGGCGGGTGAACGTACTTTCGTCCAGAGGTGTATAGAGCTTTCAGACCCTTTCTGAATGCGGATGACTAGAACCACTGAATGATAATATCACCCAGCGTGACGTGTGTCCTTGTGGCAACCCTGAAGGTATTGTTTACCTTCGGGTATGCCGAACTGCACCGCTTGAAATGAGTTGTTAGTTTACACGAACTGAATACAGGATGAGCACCGAGCTCCGCTAACCCACTGAACTAGGCAGCGAGGCACGACTGAATGAGGTGGACTACAGATAGATCTCCGTTCTGATAACCCAACAAAATTCAGAGTTCCAAATACAAATATACAGCCACAATAAATTCTTCTAGACCCTAAAGTGGGGGTCACTTCGCTAGTCTCACTTGGAGCTAGCACACAGAGTACTGGTCAACTCTGGATGAATTCTCACTCAATGCGCACCACGCACTTTGTAAGGGATAATCTTCTTCTTCACACACAAATACACTTCTTCTTCACACAGTAGCCAATCAATCGAGTCTTAGGGGTGACTACTTCAACCACCTAACACCGCAGGGTAATATTAAATAAAAGCCACTTAATGAGCAACGCGCAAATAGGGTTTGTGAGCAGACGGATCAGTCCAACCACACGAGCAGCCAGTCCCGCCTTATTCGAACTTGATCTTTGCGGGAGCCACGCAGCCAGACTCGTGTTCTGGCGCGGCTTTGAGCGTCCGTAGCTTCGCCCCGGGAATTGGTCCGGGCAGCTTGACCTCCACGCGGCACTAGACTCCGCAATTCCGCACTTCCTCGAGACCGTGTGTCTTGCTCTCGGCAAATTCAACTCTGTTTGTTGTTACCTATCTCCGCTATCTTTGGTCTGTTTTGTCTGTCTTACCTCCTATCTTCCGTCCGCTACCGCAGACTTTACTGGCTTTGACTTGATTTCACTATGTGAATGGATGATGGCGAACTTCTTGTACGCTCACACATCGTTGATGACGGTGCGCATCTGGGTACAGGGCCACACATCATTTGATGATAATGACGCGTGGAAACAGTTCCATGAAAATATATAATGGAACCGACCCTACACCGAGTCCGACCTTTATCCAGGATGTCTCCGTCGATCTTTGCTCGTTCAGGTTATCTTCATGATTCTTGGTCGTTCAATATATAGTACATCTTCATCTTGGGGTGTGTTGGTTTTGGATTGGGAAGGTCATCGAGAGTATTCTCCATCCAGTGGAACCTCATCCAGTGAGATATAGCTTGTACTTAAATGTTCGAGTTAGTATGACTCACGGGCGGTCATGTGTGTGTTGGTGTTGGCATAATGCCATGGGGTTGCTGATGGATCTTGTTTGGTGCTTCAAGCCAAGTCAAGGCAGGCTGCTACTCGGGATACGTTCGCCGTGAGCACTTTATACCTTAGGTTGTCGTGTTGTCAGGGAATCAAGGGTCCGGACATGGTGTATTCTAATCTCAACGAATGAGGCCTCGTCCGATGGACACCTCCCGACCTATGGTCCCATATTGGCTTGCATATTTAGTCCACTTCACTCCCAACGGTCACTTGTCACACCTTACACACTGACGCCATACGGTATCTTTCTCCACTCATCCAGTCCAAATATTCCATCAGACAATCGAACTCGGCGGCTAGTCACCTTTCGATAATGATCTAACGACAGGGTATATATTTATGGAACCCGGGAAAAGGTCGTTTGTATCAGGTTTCTTCCTCACCCGTCCTAAAGTGAATATATGTGTTATGTGATACGTTGCCTGGAAGGCAAATGCCGAAGTGAGGTGATTTGTTTACTTGACCTGCTCTGCTTGTCCTTCCTACTTTCTGCCTTGACCTCTATATTAACCAGCCTCATGAATTGACCAATGGCGTTGCAGCCCGAACGGTACAGCCTTAACCGTTCCACACCGTCCAAATGTACTCTGCTAGCCGTTCATGAGCGGGGCACAGATGCTCAACAATCCCACTTATCGCTACTGCATGGTGACCTTGTCCTTGATGCCGGTAGCCTCACGCAGGTACTTCAATATCTTGGTCCCGAGTCCCTTCGTGATCATGCCAGCCAGTCGATGCTGTGTTGTCGACGTAGTCCATCGTGATCGTTCCGAGTTCCACGTTCTCGCGGATGAAGGGCTGGCATATATACACGTGCGTCCGATCCTGATATCCAGCGTTGCATGCCAATGAAAAGGCGCCTCGGTTGCCCACCCAGACAAACGTTCCTCCCACTTGCTCGCGACCCGTATCCTTCAGCATAGCTCGAACCCAACGTGCATAGACTTAGCGATATGCACTCGACTTCTGCAGAGTTGAGTGCAACCATCATCTTGTACTACGACTTGAATACCACTGGAGCATTCCCAATCTTCTCCATTGCACCCGACACTGAACGTCTGTCTTCAATGTTGCCGCCCCAGTCAGCCTCCGTAATCGCTTCGACCGAAGCGTTCCCAGAGCCACCTTGATACTCGAAGCTATGTTCACAAGTCGACTTGACGTAACGTAGAGCTCGAATAGATGCTTTCCAGGCAAACAACCTGTTGAACCTGACCACGCCACTTCTTGTCGGCGTGGAATTACTTCATCGGAGTTGGCAGGGCTCATCAAGCAAGAAGCATCGTGACTAGGATTTGACCTGACAAGATATTCAACACATTCGGTGAGGATTGGGGGAAATACAAAGTTGTTGAACGCTCCTGCGGACAGGATGGTGATAAAAATCTGGGTCGATGGCTATCCAGTGCCTTCGAAGAATACCCAGTTCTCTCTGAAATCGAGCCTCGGCACAGTTATGAGCATCAATGAATCATCAACTCAAGCTTTCGCACAGTTGTTACAAATCGCACCGACTCGAGCTTCGGCATAGTCGTGTGCATTCTGAGTCATCAACTCGAGCCTTGCACAGTCGAGGCCAACTAAGCACCGACTCTAGCTTTGGGACAGTCGCGAGCCCAGCAATGATCGTTGCTTGCCAACAACATTCCAGTATGACATCAGGGTGCAGACTGGCACATTATTTTGGGGCGCTGTCACTCCGCACCTTAATATCATAGTCCCACTGCGGAAGTGTTGATTGTTGGGAAGGAGTGGTTTCTATATTCGAAGGGCCCCAGAAGAAGAAAGCGTCGTTTCCCGATCGCATTGAGGCAGTTAGGAAACCACTTCGACATCAGTCATCTAGAGAGCTCTCAATCACTTTTCTTTTCTTCGCTCTTTGACCAATCCGCCACTTTGCAGTCTAATCTCATATTGCACGTTTACCCCACCGCCGTAGTGTTGACTGTTGGAAACGAACTGTGTATGACGGGGTACAGATGCTCAACAGTTTCAGGTGTTTGTTCCTCGGGTGGGCTGTATTTAGCATGGATGCTTCCTAAGCCAAGGTGTTACGGTCGATGAAGCTGAACGAGGGTGAAGTGGGTTGTATATATGCCACTTGGGAACACACTGACATAAACAATAAAATGTACGCGCAACGGAATTCTAGTTCCTGTCGTCGCAGCTTGGAAATATAATATCATCTATGTGACCAACAACGGTAACGTAGAAAACGTTCCTCCACGAGTGGATCGCAAACCTGTCTTGGACAAGCCCGTGGGATATGTCAAGGAACCTGTTCAAGATGGCCAGGATGTTGAAATGGATGTGGTGGGATCTGAGTTGGAGGTCAACCAACCCTAACTACGGATTCGAGAGGTCTCGAGCTGGTTGAGTATCATCCGCCACCGCAAGCGTTCAATGATGACCGTTTGGTGTTTTACCGAGGCGTTCCGTTTGACACGATCACGTGAGCCAGTGTTTCTATTGGAGAACGGTTCCGAAGAAGCACATCAGTCGTAAAGGAGCGCCGGGCCTCCAACTCCGAAGCGGGCCAGTATCGTCGAAGATGGCTTGCTTGCTGAGGCTGTATTGCCTTATGATGTGGGTATTGACGGCGCTCCGGACACGCCGAATTCGTATGTAGAAAGTTGTGTAAGTGATGAAGCAGCGGAATGGTGTCGAGCAATGGACGCGAAGCTACTCTCTCATGCCTGGAACGGTACGTGGACGCTTGTTCCACGTGGAACGTCAACCCGTTCGATCGGGTGTCGTTGTGTGTTTTTCAAGCAACTTGAAGAGCACGGTCGAGTGATGCGATACAAGGCCAGGCTGTCTTACAGTGGTTCAAGCATAAGTTTAAGATATACGTCTTTGAAAATTACTCCCGGTTACACAAATGAACTCGATTCGAGTTGTACTACCAGAGTGCGTGATATACGGTTATGTAATGGAATAGTTGGACGCGGATACATCTTTTCTGAACAGTGGGTTGGTGGAACTTGTCTACAAGAGTTGCGGTGCGGACCAGTATGTGTACGTAAAGCGCACTGGAAACGGTTTAGTGGACGTCTGTCTGTACGTGAACGACATGGACATTGCTGCGAAGACGACCGAAGAGATACGTAAAGTCAAAAACACGCTCAAGAACGCTTTCAAGATGAAGGGGTTGGGCGCGGTGGTGTTCATCTTGTGGATGGAGAGTAATCACGACAAGACTACCAGAAAAATCATTATCAACCAAACTCTTTGCATCGATGACGTACTGGAAAGCTTCAACCAGCAAAACAAAATAGTTGAAAACCCGTGCACTTCAACGTAATGTTGTCGAACCTGCTGTTATCAACTACGAAGGAGGAACGATCTGAAATGTGGTCAAGACCCTACCGTTCGCTCATCGGGCGTCTGATGTACATCACGACATGTACCCGACCGGACATATCGTATGTAGTGACGCAGTTGTCCCGTTTCCTCGAGAACCCTGGTGTGCAACACGTAATTCTTGGTCACTTGTAGATCTAACGTACTGCTACCACGGGGTAAATAACTGGATCGCCAGACTGATGTAAAAATCTGAGCTCCTCACGACCGTTCTGATTATTCTTCGCGCCGGAACGCCGGATACTGACCATTCGAGCATGACGAGGCGCAACTTTTTCACCATGTACATTGAGAAATGCGATATATCCAAGTTGCAAAATGTAATCGTGATTTTGGATGCAGAAGTAGTCAGACTGTCTCAATAAAAAAGGACGCTAGAAGCAGCCCGCTCCAGAATTATTGGTGCCGGCGTTGATCGAGATTCAACATATCTCGAGTAATGCGGAGTAAAAGCACCATAAGTGGTTGCTTCTGCGCACGGGGTCCGTGAAGCGCCAAATTCCGCGAAGGAGAATTGCGTGACTGGTGTTAACGCCAAGATCGTATCCACTGCGGTTCCGGTAATACCAACGCACTGCACACAGCTTACCGCATATAGTCGAATAATGGTTGCCTTGTCGACTGTGATTCATGCCATCACCCCACAGCAAAGACCCAAATTGAGCTGCGTTTTTGTCTCCTTCCAGCCACACTGAATAACGCATCAGGTCGCACTTATTCTCCCATTGCCGCCACACTCGTGCATAATTATCAGTTGACGTTGTTTCTAGAGAGTCTGCGCGCAATAAAACTCCCAAAGTTTCAAGGGATTCCTCAAATCGGCGGGTGCAAATACCTGCGTCCAAGAACGAGAGTAGTTAGCAAATAATTATGGATCTGCGTTTGACTGCATCCGCAAAACAACTTTCTTCCCCAGGTACGTGTTTGGCCGAGATGTCGATGTTGTGTTTGGCCTCCATCAGTGTCATCACACGGAGAAGAAGCTGGGCCAAACCATTACGACTTGCTCGTTTGTTCGGCCACCTGACGGCAGATTGATTATCGATGCTAAATCGCACATGTCGAGGTTGTGAGTCTTTTGATACGCACTCTTTCCCCAGACAACAGCAGCAAACACCACGCTCATTAGTTCTCGGACATTTATGTCAAAACCGTTTTGCTTCTCTTTAACTTGTCAATCTCGCGCTTCTCGTCGTCATCAAACTTGATAAGGAGAATTTTTTTCTCGCGGTGAAGGCTGCACACAGACCCAGGTCGAAGGCATCCATGATAATACCAAAGTCGGCTTTCTCGCTCCCCACAAAACGGTCGAATGAACTCCATTGAGGGGTGCAATATTTGAAACCACGAGAAACCAGCGAATGTTCTTCCGAACTTTATTTGTGATCGCAACTCGGGAGTAATAGTTAGCCGATCGATGAAGCGATGCGATACTCTGGAAAAAGACTGTTGTGGGACGAAATCATGTTGTGATGTGTACAAAACTTCCAAGCAGTCGATCAAAATATAGATGAGAGGTGGGTGTAGCATTAACCCCCATTCACCGTGCACATGTTGTACCCATTTCGTTTTAGACGCATACATATTCGATGTACATGCCTGGCTGTGTCCTAGTATATACGAATTTGTAATGTAGGGGAAAGGTTTATGTTTTCCTGTTATTTGTTTTTTTAGTATGGAAGCACACATGTGGCATGTATGTGAGGCCTCGAAATAGGCTTGTTAGAAACAACTACATCTGAAACATGTATGCGGGTTGTACATACATCCGCCCCTTTTACCGGAGCCGGTGGACCATATGCGAAGCCCATCTTAAAAGGCAGACAAAATATGACATGGAATGGACGAACGCAACAACAAAACGTAATACAATCACTGTTTTTATTCTCAATGTTTACTTCTTGGATCCGACACATCGCGATTTCTTGCTTTCGACTAGACACTGGTTGATGTTTAGTCCCGGCTTCACTTTATATGCAGACTTACTACCATGTATTTGCGAACCGGCTCCAGATACACCTTTCTCTTCATATTTTCCTGTGCATCGACCAACATAAACATGAAATGACTGACAGGTATTTTCATCTCTTTAAATGAAAATTTGTATGGCCGTTCAGTAATTGCAAGCTTGTGCTATCATAAACGGCAAATCATGTACATCGGATATGTATGCCGATTTTTCAACAAACATATTGGGTATGTATCCGTGAATGAGGGGTTAAGCACTTAGCGTACCCTCAATCGATCCTTCTCAATTTTTCAGAGGACATTGTTAGAGTTTGATTTGTTAACGACCAATTCCGCCCCAGCGCCTTTCCCTCTACAAACACGGAGGAGAATGGTTCCTCATTGTAATCTAGAGGATCCAGGATAGCGATCATCGCAAAGCGCAAGGATATATTTGCTTCAGGAAGTCGTGTACCAATGTCTGGCTCAGAACAAATATAGTCCTCGCACCAGACAACACTGGTAAATGCAAGGAGAACTGGATCCTCCTGATCAGCTCCAGCTGGCACGGAGATGTGGTACAAATGCTTGATTCCGGACCCAATAATATCCTGAAGAATCTGTCCAGCCAAACGGACAGCTCAGGTCAATTACGTGTATGGCGAGCTCGATAATGCTGCCAGCAAAATGACCGACGTAATCCGCGTGTATCCGAATGTGGCGAAAAGCGGTATGCACATCGCCAGTCATCATTTTGATCAAATGTTCATCTTCCATCAACTTGACAAGCCGCTGGGCAATGACGGCTGCGCCTTCAAACTCAATATCTATTGAATCACCAGGTAACGTGTCATCATTCACGGATGTGCCTAGGGAAACGCTAAATCGTGAATAATGCGAGCAACAATGTGCATATCCACAGTTCCTTTTGTCACAGCCCTAAACCGACTGCATGTTACACCGTCCAAGGTAGAGAAAAGATCTACATCGAGAACCAAGTACTGATTGGCGTCTTGACCCTGTCGAAAGATTTTAGTAAGCACATTAAGCGATCGAAGAGCAAAGAAAAGGAAAGTGAGAGGGAGCTCTCCTGACGACTGCTGTCGCAGTCGTTTCCTTACTGCCTCCATGCGATCGGGAATTGACGCTTTCTTTTCTGCGGATCTTTGCCCCTCTGAATATATAGAACCTTCTCCCAGATTGCATTAGGTCTGTGGAGAAGCAGATTGTGAGTATTTCGGTCCCGCGCCGCTGGGACGAAATGTGGTCGTTCGTCCACACTTCTAGGTTAGGTACAAATAATAAACGGTAGACCCGCATGCGGACTTAGTACTAGAGAGTACCGAATCCGGTCAATTTAGTGCCGGGTCCTCTCACCTTTACCAAATTCAGTGGCTCGGAAGGACCGAAAAGGTTGAGAGCCAGTAGGAAGGAGACCTCGGCTTTGGAAGGGAAGGCCGGACTTTAGGAATCCATCTGATAACAGAGTCGAATTGTCTTGGAAGTACACACACTCGTTTAAAGTATTGGGGTTTGTATTGGCCCATACTTAAATTTAGCAATATACTATCCTTGCATAGCGATCCCATTAAATCTGAGATCTACCCTACCACAGGACCGTGGAATACTATTGGTCGAGGCATGTGGGTGGCTAAGATTGAAGCCAAGGCAGTCAGTAGGAAGGATTAGTAAAGCAGGCGAAGTAAAATATTTAACTCACTTCGGAATTTGCCTTCCCGCAACGCATCACATTAATAGAAACTCTTTGACTCGCGCTTTGTCCTCTCCACATCGCTAATATGAGTGTACCCCTGAGACTCAAACACACGCATGTGGTCCATTCAATGTTTTATTTTGAAACCCAACTCATACAGTGTCACGTCCACGTGCGCCGTGTTGCCGGAACCGTTGATCGGGTAAACCGCTGTTCTTACAGTTTCGGCCCACCATTCCGTCGATACACCTATGTAGTGTAGCAGGCTTCGTGCCTTCTCGATAATTGTTCGGTTCATTCGTTCTGCCATTGCGTTCTGTTGAGGGCTGTACGGCACCGTTCTCTAGTGCACGATATCATTTCGGCGGCACATCTGAGCGACCGTCTTGCTCACGAACTCCATTCCATTATGACACGAAATGGCTGTGGATTTTTCCCAAGGCAGGGTGCTTTAAATCCGACGCGTGCCTATTTAACCGGATTATAGCTTATTCCGGCGTTTTCAATTTTTAAATCGGCGGATGATAACACGAGCTTGCGCGCTCCTGTGTCGCGATTTATACATCGGTTATGCGTCTAATATACTTGTATAGTGTAAGGTCTCATCCAGCGAGAGGTCCACTAGACCCGTACGGAAGTGGTTCAAGAATGTTCGTTTTTTAAAATAAAATCGATTTTGTCGAGGTTTTTATGTAGTAAACGTCATTTAAGTGCGAGAAGATTTTCAAAACAATCGCCCCAACCTGATGCATCTGCACAAACCACGAGCCCTTTGCGCTGAACTAAAACGTCTCGAGTATTGCTGAGAAAGATGCTGCTTTCTCAGGTGTAATAGCCTGCTGGTGTGCACTCCAGCCCTACCAATGCTGCGACGCCACGTGGCCCTGGAAGCCCACTACTCGGATAGGGTTTTGGACATTTCGATTATGCTCCTATATTTGCTCTTGCTGGCGTCGGATAGGACATTTGTCTGCTGGTTGCTAGTGCTAACTTGCCTCGAAAACGAGGGATATATATATATTGCTATGCCACAACGCAGGGCAAACGATCAATACATTTACATTAAATTAAATAGTTTATTCCAGCGTTTCCATTCTTCTAAACCGGCGTTTCGGTTTTAGCTGACCAAACGCCGGATTTTAGGCGCCCTATCACTAAGGAACGCTGTATAACCGCGAAGGCATTCGAGCTTGACCGTCCTTAAACGCAATTTTTCCCGAAAAAATGGTCCAGAAAAAGTGTTAATGACAATTTAAAATACGTAAATAAAGCAGTGACATAACGTAAAAGTCTCTGTTCGTGTTACATTATAGGCTTTGACCCGAAGTCTTTACCAGTACTGTACCGTAATTATCGCTCCACTGTGACAGCAATTCATGTTAGGGTAACACCCCTTCCGGTTCATATATAATGTATGTCCTTATAGTTCTCTGGATTTTATATCCAGAGTCTACCAGGATTGCAACGAGGTCTGAACCCTTGCATTTATGATACCTTTCGTACTACGATTTGGATACTTTAACAAATAAGCTTTAAAACCCTGCTATATTTGATAACTGGTTATTTTATTTGTGGCGGTTGCAGAAGATTAGGATAACAGACCTCTATGATATGATATCACTTATAATCCTATTTTACCTGCAGCAGATGATTTATTCAGACCGTTCGAGCAAGTTTTTGAATAATTTTTTTCTTCGAGCAACACACTACTATTATACCGAGGCCGTAAACTACAGTGGTGTGTAGATACATTCCGTGCGTTTTGGAATGCACTACAGATACACGCGTGTGTCGATTAAATAGCAAAATGATGACACCACATCATGTTAGGTGTACGAACATCGAGCATGCACCTGACGAGTGTACTATTAATAAGCGCTTGCATCACCGTTTCCACAACGTATTTCTCGACAGACGCGTAGTCGTGTACAGTGAGTACATTATGCAATGCGGGTCTCCCTCTGGAAACTAACCTTTCCGCAGCCGGGTGAGACATTTTGATAGTGGGAATGTTGCAGAAACATGGTTGTGGTTTCTGAAGTGCAGATCTTGTTGTCCCTATGAATGCAATTTTATATGTGGAATGTCGTCAGCAACAACAGCAGGCGCTTATCATTCTTCTTACTATAGCTAGCCCTTGGACCAATGACTTGCCTACAGGTTGTAGAATCGGCTAACCTGTACGACTGGTCATTATGATCGCGCTCCTTCCTACGTGAGGTGCTGGTGGTTCCGATGCTGGTTACACCATCGTGTCATTAAATGAGCGCCTTTTAAAGACGAACGCACCTTTTAGAAAGCAGTGGTAATCATGAGCACCTTTAAGAGAATGCCATCGTGCATGCGATCAACCAATCATATTGAAACATGTGTGCGATTAATGGGAAATATGCACTTTACGTGTAATAAAGAACTTCTCGTGTACATAATACAATCTTATGCAGAGTCAATGATAATACCAGCCAATCCAAAATACACTCACACTCTTGCAAGATTAGAGTTTGACTGCTGGACGTTATTCGGATAGTGGCGGATTTCACCGTCGTAGTACAGTGTAGGGGTACCGGTAGTAAGAATATGCATGCGTCGTTGTATTGCCTCAGCTTCATGCAAGACTACATACAAATCTAAAATCTTATCATTCACGGAAAACTATTCGTGCAGTGTGAACGAAACATTTCCTCCAGCCACCTTGGTAAACAAATTTTTCAAATTCTTACGCCGGTGGTCTATGGATACATGGTGAGAAAGTTACACGCATGGGGGTCGTTTGAGTAAATACGCAGGCACGATTGGCATTGTTACAAGTAGCAACCGTTTAATGAGAAGCGAAGTGATGCTAGAGCGATGAATTAAGGATTTAGTAATAAATCGGCGTCGGCTTTGCTTGAGCACCCCTACCGTGCCGGGTCTGTCTCAAGCTACAAGACAGGTGCCCGATGGCAATGTCCACCACCTGCTGCAATGTAGACTAGCCTAATAGAAAATATACACAGCAATTGACTTCCAATATCCACTCGGCCGCTCAGGTGTGGACGTCGGGTTGAAGATCTAACTGGTTGCTCAGGTCACTCTGTCGGCCGGGCTCAACTATCGGGGGTAGCTTCGGGGTACTTCTCTTAGACTGCCAAGAGACCTGAGGGGTAGGCTGCAGACACTCCACTTCAACCAACGGGGCGCGTCTACCCGTCTCATCACACTCCAATAGCCGTCCTCGCTTCGCCTTGCTCTCTTCTTGCTTCGTGCTCCTTCCTACTCGTGCGTGCTCCTAGCTGCTGTTGCTCTTAGCGTCAATGTCTTTATTATGGGGCTTCCTTATGACTTCTCTTTCTCGCGGCAGATAGCGAAGTACTTCTCGGTCTCGCAGCAAATACCGAAGTTGCTTCTTGGTCTCGCCGCAACTAGCGAAGTGAGCGGCTCCTATCTTCACATGCAAGCCTACTGCCTTTGGGTTCAACTCAGGGCGACTGTTAGCGGTGGCCGTCGACCGTACATCACGACGGTGATGTCGCCTCTCCATCTTGTCTGTATTCTGCTTCGTGGTCGGTCTTAGTCTTCTCTCTTGTACGGCCTTTCGTAGCGCGCAATCTTCTTGCGGTCGGATGGGTTGATCTTCTGGCGGGTCTGACCGCCAGCCACCAGCCGTCCGTTGCTCGTCCGTCCAGCCGCTGCTGTCCTTGTTCTTAGCATCTTGGTCTGTCCGACGCGCTCTTGATCTGTCCAGCGTGTCCTGCATGCTTACTGCCGCTGTCCTTCTGCTCATTCTCTGCGCTGCTCCATGTCACTAGCTGTCGCTCCAGCCATTGCATTTCATGTTATTAATCTTGTCCCCTTGCTACGAATCGTTCTCGAATCGAGCGATTACCGGCGGCTACAGTTGTTGGCCGCACTGGCGTGATTGTTGTCGTCGGTGTCGTGAATGCCACGTGTTTCTGCGTCGTCTTCGTCCTGGCGGTCGCTACCGTCCTCGGCCGTACGTAGCCGTCCATCTATCCATAATCAGCTTGATTTATCCAAATCTTTTCCACTTCTCCGCCAGATCCGCTGCTACCCTGCGCACGCTGAATCTCAATCTACAGCACGTATCTGCCCGTACGGGTGCGACACCTGCGTCTGCGCAACTCGACTACCTGTTCGTCCTGCTGCAAACGAGTCAGGAGTGGGCGCTGGACACCAAGATGTCAACTCCGCGTCGGCCTTGTTTAGCGAACCGAAAAAGCTTGGGTCTTCGTCTCCTTCGTCCGCAATCGGTCGCTGCTGTCCTGCTTGGGTGGCTGGATCTGCGGGTTGTGCGTCTACCGCTTCTTGGCGTACTACTGCAAATTCTTGTTGCAACGTTGTGGCTGTGGGTAGAATTGCTGCTGCCTCTGGTCGTGCTGCTGTTTGCTCAGTAGTCCGCGCCATATCTGCATCTGCGCCTCCAAATTGATGAACTGCGTCAGGGCCTTGATGGGTCCAAGCACTTCACGTTCGCCGTATGCCCACACAGGGCTATCATCACGTCCCGCACGCTCCGTAGTGTCGTCAGCATCTGTGTATGGGGCCTGCCGTATCCGTGCCCGTGTACGCATTCTAACTGCGTCTAACCGCGTACCGCTGCCGATTGTTGGGGCTGGTCGGGGCCTCTTCCGCTGATTTGTCGTTGCAGAAGCTCTTTCCTTATGGGAGACGTCCTGCGGGACCGCTACTCCTCGCATCTTGCCTGATTTCCGGTCTGATCCCGTTCCAGTGCCCTCGGCCTAATGTGATGCCGTCTGACTGGTGTCTGCAAGTTCTTGCTCGTTGGTTTGTGCCGCTCCGCTTTCCTCGGTATCCACGACTTGCTCGTCCTCCTGCACCAGCTCTTAGTCTTCAGAGTCGACATCCGCTGCGGCTACAGCTTCCCCACGCAGGCCCAAAGCGATATCCTTCGCCATCTGCTCAACTAAGTTCGTCGGTTAGTAATACGAGAGCAGGAACGAGCAGTGGGTGACCAGCTCGTCCTGACCCCGCCATCGGTGCCTAAACTTCGTAATTCCTGGACCCTTGTCCAGCCTATCGATCCACATCAGCTGATTCAGTCGAAAGTCACTCCTGTGGCGTACGTTCCGCCGATCGTAGTATATCGCCTACCTCGCTTGCTCCTTTTGCAGCGCAATGGCAGTCAATTCTCTCGCTGCCCTCAAGTCCTGCATCAGGACCTCGTGGTAGGCTTCCAGCGAGTTGTGTGGATAAACCAGCTTGCTCCTCCGCAGTAGTTCCGCAGACGTGCGTAATTTATGGTCCATCGTCACCTCGTTCGGTTCATACCCGTGCGTGGTATGCTACGCCGAGTTATACGCATACATGGCACTGGGCAGATAGTCGTCCCAGTCTGCTTGCTCCACATCAACGTACAGACTAATCATGTCCTTCCATGTGCAATGACAACGCTCCAGTAAATTCGAGCGATACGGCACTGGGGTGGATTGTTTCACCTTTATCAGCTCTAACAGCTCCGCCGTCGCTCTGCTTCTAAATTCCATAGCCCCGTCCATCATTATTTCACTCATAGGGACGTATCCCAACACGACCCTGTTCATCAGAAACTACGCGATGGCTTTGGGGTGTGCTCCGAAACTGCTTCAGCCACAGCGCAACGCGTAGTATACTCTACAGCAGCAATAACATAGCAGTTGTCATGCGTCGGCACCGGAAGAAGGCCGGCAACATCAATGGCCCAGCGATTGCGGTGTGAATGTGTTTCGACCAAGCTGTAATGCCGACAAAGTGTTAATATCCGCCCGGAGAATGATTTGGTGAGGTCTTCCAGCGAACCGGAGCAATCACGTTCATCACGGCCGGAGAACAGAGACGAGAATGAAAGGTCGACGAGATGCCAAAGTTATCCGCGTTCCCCATATTGAGAACTCGATCAGCCATGTTTTTCATCACGAGCCGTTTCTTGTCGCGCTTTCGATCGCCTTGTCCGCCGTGGTCGTCATTGCCACCACCCTGGTCATCGTGCTCGTCATTGCCGCCGCCCTGGCCGCCATGCTCGTCATTGCCGTCACTCTGGCCGCCGTGTTCATCATTGCCGCCTCCGTGGTTGCCATGTTCGTCACAGTCATTACTCTGGCCCCGTTCTCATCATTGCCGCCTCCGTGGTTGCCATGTTCGTCACAGTCATTACTCTAGCCGCTGTGCTCATCATTGCCGCCGCCCTGGTAGCCATGTTCGTCACGGTCGCTGCCCTGGCCGCCTCACTTGTCGTGATATTTCATGTCGCGGGCATCCGACCGTCTGCCAGCCGGGGGCGTCGCCACTGTTGGACGTCGCACTCTTCATGAGTTGAGGGATCGAGATAACTTTGAGTTGAGAACGTTGTGCTCTCTCCTTGCGTTTTGAAAAGACCTGACTAGGCTCGTGGGAGACAGGACGAAGAAAACTTGTCAACTGTGGGAGAAGACGTTGACCAACGGGAAGATCATTCAGTCGATCTCGACGTTCTAAATGGTTTGTTTCGTGATGAAGTCTAGTCATGATCTGCCACCTCGATGAAAAATTCCTCTTTGGTCTAGAGGGGCGGTTGACACTAAGTGGCTGTGGATTTTCCCAGCCGCCGAGTTCGACTGTCTGATGGAATATTTGGACTGGATGAGTGGTGAAAGATACAGTATGGCGTCAGCGTGTAAGGGTGACAAGTGACCGTTGGGAGTGAAGTGGACTAAATATGCAAGCCAAGGATGGGACCATAGGTCGGGAGGTGTCCATCGGACGAGGCCTCATTCGTTGAGATTAGAATACACCATGTCCGGACCCTTGATTCCCTGACAACACGACAACCTAAGGTATAAAGTGCTCACGGCGAACGTATCCCGAGTAGCAGCCTGCCTTGACTTGGCTTGAAGCACCAAACAAGATCCATCAGCAACCCCATGGCATTATGCCAACACCAACACACACATGACCGCCCGTGAGTCATACTAACTCGAACATTTAAGTACAAGCTATATCTCACTGGATGAGGTTCCACTGGATGGAGAATACTCTCGATGACCTTCCCAATCCAAAACCAACACACCCCAAGATGAAGATGTACTATATATTGAACGACCAAGAATCATGAAGATAACCTGAACGAGCCAAGATCGATGGAGACATTCTGGATAAAGGTCGGACTCGGTGTAGGGTCGGTTCCATTATATATTTCCATGGAACTGTTTCCACGCGTCATTATCATAAAATGATGTGTGGCCCTTTGGCTGGGGTTGCTGGCTCAGAGTTGATTGTCAAGTGTATAACTACGTTTGTAAGGCAAACCTTTCACCTAAAAGCCTTAACGGGGATATCATCTACGCGTTATGTGTAAAACTGCGGCTGCGCTGCTTCGCAGCCGCAGTAGATGCAACGAGGACGTGGTCATAGAGGACGTGGTCATATACTGTAGGTTTACTGCACTCTGAAATCTAACTAGTTTCTAAAATAATTTTTAGGGACAATGTTGTCACTTAGAGGCTAGTGAAACAAAAACAATATAAACAATTAATGACTGAAAAGGCCTTTGTTCGACTGCGATTGTAACGAGAACACTAGGAGCTTGCCAGTGGTAAGCGCTCGACAGTAAATATACTCATTAGCCCTCACATAATAATTTCACTACTTCAAACTCAAAAACTTATACCGGTAAATTTCAGAACTTCTTGGTGCGCAGCGCGACTTTGACAAAACAAAAGTTTAACAAAAATCTAAAATCATATTAGTCATCGTTGGACTAATTACAGTGGACGGTGTACGACGCTGGCCAGCTGTTTACTCCATACTTACCTTGTTTTGTAAAATATTACTCCTAGTTTCCCTATTTTTCGATTTACTCTCTCCATCGCCGCGAGCTACTACAAGTTAACCCGCAACCTAGCCCTTCTAGCCCGGTTTTGTATCCTACATAATAAGCGTTTTTACAGGATTTAATATCGAGCAAACTTGGCTACAACCTCCGACGTCGGATATAGATTTTTGTATGGGTGAGGTTTAGCCGATCCTTTCTCTCGGACGGGTGATGGCTAGATAGACGGGGAATTTTCTGTTGCGTTAGAAAGACGAATATAAATCCCAAACAGGTTTGAAAATCCTGTTGAAAACCGACATGCCGACATATCTGCCGCTCGCCAATTTCATTCATTTCGAAAACGACGAGCGCCCCGGAGACAATACGTCCACACAGCGGTTGCGCTAGCTACGCTTCCAAGTCCTGAAGCGGCGAAAGCCGAAAGGCTTAGCCGAGAGCTATCAATAACTACGGTCAACGATCTAGGGCCATTTGAATTATCTACGACGCGAATTAGACATATTTGAAGACAGGCGATTCCATTGCATCTAATGTTGCTGGTATGCTAATGACACGTTTGTTTGTTTGTTTTTCAGGCAAGACTGAGTCATTCCAGTCATATCGAGCTTCAGCACCAAACGCACCCAGAGTTCTGACATCAAGCACTGAGTAACAAACATAGCTATAGATTGGATTGGCTACCAGCTCGGATGCCAAAGGAGCGTACGACGCCAAGCCCGGATTCAAAGATGATGACTTTGGTGATGTATCCGACCACGAACACGATATCAGCTGATGATAAGGCTACTCAATGCGACCGATCTAGTCAGAGCCCGATTGAACGAGCGGTAGTGTCAACCTTACGGCCGATCTTACTGAATAAGTTGATGTAATGAATTACCTTATTCCGGATGTTACAGAAGTATAGAGTAGCACAAGATGGATTATATTATGAAGTGCATACTGTTAACTCAGGATGATAAGTGTTTGGTAATATTTCTACTTCCGGATGGTATGGCTTTATGATGTAGTGTATCTCTTGAAATGTAACGATATACAACATTGGTATGAACGCTTCGTCCACCATCGGCACCAACACTATCATTCGACATTTCACACGTGCGTCAACTTGATGTAGCTGTCGCTGAGTATTGTAGACTGTTTGCTGTATATCGGTACCACATCAATAGCCCACGTTAGTCAACACGCATAACATCTATTACTCGATAATTCAGTACAAACGGAGACCGTACCTGTGTGTCTGCTTGTATTTGGGGGCCGTGTGGATTTCTTCCGTTCAAAGCGGATCACCGGAGGCAGAAACGCGCTCATGTACGCGCAGATATCACACAATATGTAGGGCGACGGCAAAAGAACTCCACCATAACTGAAATTGAAAATAATGTTCCATTAGCGTAAGCGTAAGAACGAGGAGGAGGAATATAGCAAAGACGCGACTTGGTTCTCCATATCTTGTCGTCCTGATTCGTGCGCAGAGAAGAAATGGCCCAGCTCCTCCTCACTAAACCGTTAGATAGGAACTGGGCCAATTCTTCCTCTGCGCGCTCCGAGGTTGGAGAGTCTCTTGTTGGCTTCTAGGAAGGTTGGCTGACGTCTAGCGGTCAAGTAAGGCATGTAGCCATAACGAAAATGCGAGGTATTGTTTTGGGGGAGGTTTTGACCATGCTCTATCGTTTTGGGAGCCAATAGAAGGTCTCTATTCTCGCAGATGTTGGATACAATGTCGATGGTATGGCCATTTTTGTTGCGTCTTTGTGCCAAATATGACCGGTTCAAGATCATTGAGAGTGAAAGGGCTTACAGCAACACAATTATTGCAGGTTTCGAGGTATACTACTTTAATAAAGGTTATAGCTTACTCTGTAGGATACAGAATAAGAGCTCGGGCTAGAAGGGCTAGAGATCTGTCGGTATAGTGATCTAGGGTAAGCAAAAGGGCGCTTGTTACGTGGACCAAACATTTGGACATAAAAGTAACTATCGTGCAACCTAAGCACCTCCTACCTAAACTGCACCCCGACCCATAAACCTCACCGCGTAACAATGTCAGGTTTAGCACAACGCGCGATGATTTCGCTTTGAACGGCGATGCTCAACCTCTCTGACCAAGCCCGTTCGTTTGGCCCTAGTTTTGCAGCGCTGCGCGCTCGCTTGATCTCGCCGGCGACTTTGGTTGCCTTTCAGGTACTAGAGTTATTCGCTTGGCTTTAGCGAAACTGTTGGTCCACGAGCACTTCCACAAGAAAACGACTGGTAACTGTTGATCGATTGTATTGGACCTCACTCTAGCATGCAATGGAATCCAGCTCTTGGGTGACTTCGCCTCCAAAACTTATATTTAACGATAACAAACAAACCAACAATCATCAACGTTATATCCAACGTTTTTGCTGAAGGGATAACTTACCCCTGGGCCTGCTGAGGAATAGATTTGTATTCAATGCAATATCTGGAATCAACTGGCTGCACTTGAAAAAAGAAGAATGCTCTTGTAGTAATCACGACGCGTTTTTACTTAGATGGTGTAGTAGTTGTTCCCGAAGCGCTCCCAAAGAGTGTTTTACTTCTCGCCGTGCATTCCTTCCAACTTCACCCGTAGAGAGCTTGGGGTGTACCCGCGCGCCTTCATTTTTCCGTATCTTCTGAACTCTTTAGTGCCGCTCAACATCTGATTGAGCTTCGTCGAGCTAAAGAGGTTAGCGCCACCAGCCCGCTCTTCCTCTTCTTGATATTGGTCTTTATCGTCTTCATCTTCATTCGCAATTTGAAGATAATGCTTGACCCTCTCACGCGGCAACCGTGACACGCAGTCGTTATCGACCGCTTCTATTCATCTATTTAACTTGCCATTGAGCTCTTGGAGATGAAAGTGTACGTGATAGGCACGATCGTGACCAACCGGCTTGGATACGATGCGAATTTCAAAGAGAAACGCAAGTCACGTCCAGCAACTATTCCCCATGGCACCTTTACTTTCTCCCGCTCCGTAGCCGTACCCAACATGATTGCCTTCCAGTGGTGGGATCGCAAACCTGTGCATTACTTGTGCACAGGATTCGCAATGACAGCGGCATCAGTTGCGAGGAACATCAAGCGAGTTGGCAGAGTTGTGGTGCCTTGTCCGGCGAGTGTAAGTCACTACCAACGTTGGATGGGCGGAGTTGATGTGCATGATCAACTCCGCCTGCAAACCTACTCACTGCAGACGTCCACGAAGTTCAAAAAGTACTGCAAGGGCCTTTTCTTAGGCCTCGTGGATATGGCTCTAGTGAATGCGTATATTTCGCATAAGGAGGTGTCACGGATCACTGGGTCACCGCTGATGAAGCGCGTAGAATGGTACGGGGTTCTGCAGAACCAATTGCCGCAACTGAAGGCGGAGGATTTTGAAGGTATAGTCGCCACGCCACCACGGAGCAACCAGAAGAGAAAGCGCTCCCAACTAAGACTTACGCATGCACTACAACAATGCGATGACTGGGTCACAGTTACGGGCGTACAAAAGCGTCGCCAGCGATCTTGCAAGGTCTGTGCCCTTTTGCGCAGCGACCGCAAGAAGAAGTCTTTTTCCACGACTTTCTTTTGCGAGCTCTGCTCCATTGATGACGCGAAGTGCTGGCTGTGCAACAAGATACGCCGTCAGTACAAGGGGATAGCTAAAACGTGTTTTGAGATCTGGCACGACGATTTCCAGTGCGGCCAAAGCATACCTACCAATCTTGGCAAAAGGGTCGTCTTGCGGCGTCCGGGTCAGAAGGCTGGTGCACGCAAGAAGTCCTGTCGAGAGCTTCTGCTTTGTGAAGGGGCGGTAGACGGCGATGATGAAAATGAGAGCGATCAAGAGGACTTCTTGTCGCTCGGAGCTTGATCGGTTATTTGCTTGTCATCGTCAGACTGATCAACCTCATCTTCTGTCTTCACATCGATCGGCTCTGGTTGTTGGGGTTCCTCAACCATCTCCTCGGCCTTGTCAGCCGGCTTCTCTGTTGCCGTCTTGATTTCGGGGTGATCTTCTTGCGTATACACTTCCTCCTCCTCCGTTTCTTCACCTGAGATTCGCGCTGAGACTGCGGAGCCTCACTCGTGGTCATCGTCCAGCTCAGCGACCGACGAGGTGAAGATCGAGCGACTTTCATCTTCATCGCCACACTCAAAGTCGTCATAATCTTCCGTCTTCATTTTCAAGTTCGTCCACCAGGTCCTTTTCACCGACCGACTTTGAGTTATGTGACGGAAACCGTGTATTTATTTTTGTCCAATCATATTGGCCGGTCGATTTCCTGGCGACTTGGACAATCACCACAGATATCCAAATATAGCTGGGATTCACAATTTCACAATTGAACACTGAGCTCGTGTTTAGCCACAGCGTTCCATCTTAGGTAGAGGGTTCATGCCGCACGAAAACGGTATGGGTACCGGTAGATCTGGTGTTTTTGGCGTTTCTCGACAGACCTGGTTTGTCACTTTGCATTTTCGCCTTTAAGTGTCTAAGCTTTCCACTCCTCAATTTCTACGATGCGTGTCAGCTATTTTACCCTGTTAGTGGCTGTCGTACTCCTAGCGAACTGTGACGTCATCTGTGCGAACGCCAAGCAGACGAAGCTGATGAATCCCACAAGTCATAAGTTACGACGTTCAGATTTCAACCATTACATGTGGCAGTACGCAGTTCTTGAATCACACGCCATCGAACCGTAGCGACGAGGTTTATCGGGCATGAACATTCGAGTCGTGTTTCGCTTAGAAGTGGAAGGAAGGACCCCCTCGTCATACGAAAACACAGCAAGAAGCGTCCACACGAGCAGGAAGCGATCCTGCATCGTATCCGAAACCATTCTCAGCTTCCACAGTTTGTCTCGCGTACGTTCCTCCTCATTGTCCACAAAGTGCAAGTCGCGCAAGATGTCTTGGCATCTATTGCGTGCCATGAACCTTCCAAAATTACCAGCAGAAACAGCACGATCCTCCACCATCGACCAGTGAGCTGCGAAACTTCGCTTTTGCGGGCAGAGCATGCGCGCGATCAAAGGCCAACGACGTGCAAAATCTCGTGAGTAGCGTAACTGGACTTCGCTTTTAAACGGCGACTGATTTGTTTGACTGTTTCCCGCCGACGATCGTTCTGCTTCACATGAATTGCTTCTGCGCGTCTTGTAACTCGCTGGAGGCCGTATCGATTCGTCTCAATGGCTATCTTTACCCAAAGTGACTTAGACATAAAGAAGAAAAGTGATAGCAGCGGCGAATGGCAGATGTCGCTCAGTTCAGAGACCGGCCTCGCCTCTTCCATATTCAAGCCAGGATAGGGTTGAACGCCCTACTCAAAATTGGATGACACCGGTGTCCACTGCATGGCACGCAACGCGTCCTCGCGCTGCTCCCTGGCATGTTTGCTGGGGGTATCACTGTCCAAGTGAAGCGACTCTAAGAATACAGTATCCATAGGCACAGCGTCGTCTTCGGAAAGTTCATCATCGTCTTCAGGTGCGTCACGATCAAAGTAAGCGTCATCATCGATGGCGTCTTCTACGTCGTCGTCACTTTCGCCAGAGCTGTAGCTTTCGTAGTCACTTAGGTCCTCGTCGTCTGGAATAAAGTTCACGTCTTTCTTCACCGGACACCGCGGGCGTAGAACACGACCCGTCGGAGTAGCAGGTGCAGGCACAAACTGGCCGGATGGCTCGCGGACGGGTTGGGCGTCGCTACGAGCGCCAGACGCTTCTGACAGAAGCTGTAGATTTGCAGCAGAATGTCGAATTTCTCTGGGTGAGAGATTGAATGTGTGAGTAACTGCTTCCCGTGGCAGCTCCGCGTCAGACCTGCTACTGGGGGTGCCAAATAGCTGCTTTATCGTCCCCTGGGACAGCATCACGCTTGTGTCGATCTGCGACATACGTACTTCATCAACGTCAGCAGCGGCAGCGTGGTCAGCAGCGGCAGGATGGTCGGCAGCGGCAGCAGCTTGGTCGGCAGCGGCATCAGCTTGGTCAACAGTGGCATCTTTGTCGACGTCGGCCTCATTCGTGTCCAGCAAGCCCGCATCTAAAGCACACGCCACCACAGCCTCTTCTCCTACTAAAACAGTCGATCTATCAGCACTCACGTAACTCCCCTTCGTCTCGATCCCTTTCGGCCGCTTATACTTCCAGCCGGCTGTTCGCAATTATCTCCGAAAGTGGCCGAAGTCGATGTTGCGCGATACCGCGGCAACTGCAGCAGTTTTCGTCCGTTTCCCGGTCTGATGCGCGCCATCGAGCAAAATCTGTAATGAGTGGTTCCGGACTGAGTGGCGGCTGGATACTTTCCCGCGTGTCCCATCTTTCGTGTGTATCCCTTACCCCTGCCTCGTTTTTGTGTTTTCCTGTTTTACCTGTTGGACTTTATTGCTTTCAAATGACTTGATTAAAGTATTGGATTTCTGTTTCCAAGCCATTTTCTATTGTTATTCAATCTATGTCGTAACTTACGACATAAGTCAATCGACATGTCGTAAGTTACGACGTTGGGAACCAAGGGGTTAATACAGTACTACAATACAACAAAGTGATCAGTATATTGTAAATATCCTCGATTCCAACTATCTAGTGATATATGGTCGGAGTACCGAAACAGTACTTAAATTAATACTAACGGAAAGTGCCAATTCAGTGCCTGGAATCAGTTTAGTGCGCGATGCAAGTCCTTGTCCAATCATTGCTCTCCTTTTGTAGCGGCGACCTCTGATTTGCTAAATATCCCGGTATCACTTTAGTGCATGGGTAATAATCGTTTTTGTAGGAACGTATAAAATATCACGGTTATTCTGTTTGGGTGGTGGCTAGCACTACGTTGCCTTTACCGAGTCTCCTGGTGGCACTACCATACGTGGAGCCCAAGCGGCAGCATGGTGGTGCGTCGGGGGTGCTACAAGAAGGAGGATGTCGAAGAAGCCTTGGACAGGGCGTACGAAGGGGAAAAGTTTGCGCCTGTGGCACGGACATCGTCGGTACCCCTTCGTACGCTCTTTAAGAAGTCCAAGAAACTCCAAACTACTGGAGTCATCACGGAAAAGCGTCGAGGGCCGAAGCCAGAGTAGTCGGCGGAGCAAGAAACCCACCTCGTCAGCTGGATTGCAGGCATGCAGCGTGCAGGCTTGCCTGTCGGCGCATAACGGGTCCTTGAGCGCGCAAACAAGGTGTACGAGAAGCCTCATCGTGCAGTCACACGTGCTGGAACGCCGTTTAGCCCGCTCACCGAAGGCTGGTACCGGCGGTTTAAAACTCGCCACCCTGAGTTGGCACCACGCACAGCGCAGAAGATAGCTCGCGTACGAAACACGGTGGAGTATGACGCCGTCCGTGCTCTATTTCACGCCATCGCCAAGCGCGTGATCGAGTTAGGCTTGACGGGAGATCGTGTTTTTAACATGGACGAGACTTCCTTTATGCCTATGGGTACGTCGACCAAGGTGATCGCTCTCAAGCGATCCCCAACGTATGGAGCAAGGAGACGCGTCCCAACTTCCACATGACAGTGGTGGCTGCTGTAAACGCTGCGGGATCTGCGATTCCACCGCTAATTGTTCTACCAGGTAAACGCATTTACAAGACTGAGAAGACTAAGCTTTCCATCACGGGTGCACGGTGGATGGGTGCACCGAAGGGTTCACTAACGGAATCATCTTTCGTCTGTGGTTGTCAATGTTTGCAGATGAAGTCACAAGACTTGGCGTTGAATTCCCCATCGTATTAGTGCTGGACAACAGCTCGACTCACCTTGACATGGGTACGTGCTGTACTACCTAAATACTATCATACTGTTTTAATTGTGTTTATCGGTTTGGACGGGTATTTCATTTTAGAGTCAATTGGCGCAGCGCACGACAAAGGAATTTTGCTGCTCGCGTTGCCACTAAATGCTACGCATATGTACCATCCGATAGATGTCGCCGAATTCAAGCCTTTCAAGAACGCAGTCACGGACGCATTGCAGTCGAAGCTGTACAATACAGCTGGCATGGTGCTGTCCAAAGGAGCCTCCATCCAGATTGCGTGTGCGGCGTACAAGACTGTCATTATTGAGCGGCCCAACAACGCCGTTAGCGGGTTTTCCTGCACCGGATTGCTTCCTCCATCGATCGCCAACATGACGAAGCGACTGAAGCTGTATTCTGACGGTGGAGCAAAAGGGCGATATTGGCACAAAAGATTAGCTGACGAGGAAGCGTGAGGAGGTTCGGTTGGAGTCGCGAAGTGACATACTGACGGTTCCACCTGCTGCTGACAAGACGGGTAAGAAAGCTCGAGTTACTGAAGATTTTATCGGTGTGCTGGTTGGCAATGACGATTTTGCTTAGCGTTCATCGTGAATAAAAATAGCAGTGTGCACTAAATTGATCACTTGCTTTTTGTTACTATTTGCTGGAATGCAACTGTTCGTATTTGCTGCACCAGTGGGTAGATAGTCAGAACGTCAATAGTATTTAGATCGCTTGAACTTCTGCAATAAATCTACGTCAGCACGAACTGCTAATTATTTGCTCTTGTGGCGCATGAGGTGTTTACCCATTTCAATCAATTTCGTGCTCTGAAATGGCACTTTCCGTTACAGTAGTTGGAATGCAATTTGCCGTCTTCATACCTTTAATGACTGAAAAGACATGGATGCTGGGTCGAGCCCACGTACAGGAACAGCTGAAAAATTGATCCGACAGTCGTCATTCCCATTCCCGATGTAGCAAGACACGATTGAAAGCACATGATCGCGGCCAGTGCGTAAGGTAGCACGAAATGGTAAGAAATGAGGAGAGAGACGATGATGCGGAGCTGACGCCTCATTTCGTACCGGCGAAGGAAACGAGTAGAACGGGTGTTGGTCGGACGACTCGTGTTTGAAGTGCCAATATGCGGAAGGTGAAAATCGACCGAGATGAAGTGATCGACGAAGTGAAGCCTCAGTTCGTGGTTTGCGGCGAGTCAAGCAGGACGATATTGGCAGCGAGAAGAGATCACTTTCTAATCTGCAAAAACCACGCAGATCTCAACAAAACCTCAGAGATGAAGAATGTTGAGTGGACGGGTTGACCAACTGGGCGGCTTTGAATACTGGGTGAGTGAACGGTTTGGACGACGTGGAAAACGAGGACGAAGCACGCAAACAGCGAAGTGTCATTCATTTTGGATACGGGCTAAAGGCATGTGGTTCCTTGCTCGTAGAACAACGTAGCCCCCAAATTGATGACTCGTGGCATGAACCACTGTCCCCAAGCCGTTAGTAAAGCAAGAAAAGCAAGAAAAGCAAACTTACTCAAGAGGCTGTATAGTCCGAGTTGAAAGGCTGCTAAAGTTGGCCGTGAATACAGGGAGCCGCGATGGAACTCCCCAGGTGGCATCATCTTGGCTACAGTGCATATATCGTAGCCGTTGCTCGGACCGTCAGGCGAAACTCGAGCACCGGAATTCTCGAGCACGTACGCTCCTCTCATATGGGATAACCTGTTGTAGACAATCCGGACGATTGGTCATGGAGGCACAGCCTCTTGTAGACAATCCGGACTATTGGTCAGACCAGATTCTCGGAGTGTGATGGATGAGTTCTTACTAGCAGCTTGACGAAGAACCATGGATGTAGTGCCTTGATTCATCGAGTAGAGAGAAGCTGCAGACTCGACCAGCCACGAGTTCCGAACTTGCCATGACACGGACGAGGGCCTTCTATCGTCGGGTAAGCGAGAAGTCCCCCAAGATGAAAGTCTAGTGTTCCGTCGGGAGCAGATCGAAGTCCAGCAGACAATTTCTAGCGAGCCACAAGCTTCGACATGGATATAGCCGATCCACGGCAGTGCTGCTTGCTTGGCGTTGCTCGCGTCGCAGACTGACTTAGGTAAAGGCGACGTGTGGCCTGCCCATTGTGACCCCCGAACCAAAATAAACCACGACGACAGCGGGGAACTCTGCCTACCGAAGATGCAAGAACTCAACCCCGGTAGTCTATCATCGCCTCTTAATTCTTGTCTGGTGCACCCATTCTTGTCTGTCGCTAGAGTTAGACTGGCATGAGTGGCACAGATTACATATCCGACTAGATCGTGCAGGCTTTTCATTTATTTTTCAGGTAGTGCATACACTCGATAATGTACGTCATTTCCTGCAGCAGCCTGGCCTTTAGATCTCATCTCTTTTTTCAATTGCGGCATTCACCCTAGCGCTTAGCCCCACATGGTAGATTCTCAACTTATTTTATTTCTCAGTGAGTACATTGATATCGTTTATTTTTAGAGCTAGCGACTTCTTTGACAGTTCTGTCAGCAATAAATTCATCAGTGGCCAGAGAGACCCCGCTTGTAAACTCCCTACACACATGTGTGTACTCTGTGTGCAAAACAGTTTTCATCGCGTCCCAATGCAGATGATAATGCGTGGGAACAAGCGTTGGTGCGCTGGGGAATTCTTCGAACGCAAAGGATCACATGGCGTCTCAGCACCTGGTTCATGAGACGGGACAAGCTGTGACCAGACGTAAAAGCGAGCGAATGCTTGAAATAATAGACGAAGCGCATGCGGCCACTCCTAAACCAACATTCGCTACCAGCTAAGGAGGCATCCCAGAACCTGGGATTTATGCTACGACCAGCGAAGTCAACAATCAGTGTTTACCTGATGGAGTGGTTGATCAATGACGGGCTTCCTCAATACATCACAACGAGCGAGTCGTGCAAAACATTAATTTCAGTTGCAACGGGAACCCTGAGGCAACAACGTCATCAGCATCTACATACCGCACCATGGTGGATGCGCAATTTTCTCTCTTTTGCAATATGGTATTAGCGCTGTTGATGCTAGAGTTCAAACTGGCATACTACATGCCGTTCTTCAATTTGCACCACTGTCGCGAGCCGCCTTGATTTAGGACGGTCCTCGAGGCGTATGACAGGCAGGTGCGTACTGGTGAGTAGATCAACACTAGCAACTCAATATAAAAAGAAATTAACTTGCTGGTTTCAAGGCTTTTTCACGACTGAGCTTTCCTGCTCTTGGGGCCGCCATCCTTCCGTCCTCCTTCCTATGCATGCGCACCATCCTCAGTAATCACTCCGTGCACCCCTTCCATCGTCTCCACACGCCGTTTTCCTTATCCTGGCCTTCTACATGTCCGTGCCTACCGTCCTCGCGATGCCTCGAAGCCGTCGCCGTCCGCGTTCCTTGGCGTGACTTCAAATTCGAAGATGGGGCCCCTGGTTCAGGGTCCCTCCAAACAGAGCCAAATGCTATGGTTGCGTCACGGAGCAGCCATCCCTCCGTAGCTGCGACAGGGCCACCAACTCATCCTCCTGTTGCTGTTCGGCACGAAGTTGAGCAACAATCCCGTCAAGCCGGATTGCTTCCGAACCAAGACGTTTGCCATCGGCACGAAGTTGAACAGCAATCCCGTCAAGCCGGATTGCTTCCGAGCCAAGACGTTTGCCATCGTTCTGACTCGGGACATCCTCCCCGACCGAACCGAGAGGCCATATCGTCTGTATTAATTCTAACTCAGTCGTACAGCGGCCGAGGGCGGATCGGCCTGTGTCCGGTTTCGAATTACCCTTTCACGGGTGTTACGCTGCTATTGTCGGCGCTTCCCGTTCAACCCACTCTACCTACCGCTGCGGTAGTTGATGAGTCTCCTATCATCGCAGGGTTTGCCGTTGGGGTTGACACAGATCTCAATATCGAGTGTGGTCTCTTCTCATAGGCTTCCATGGAGAATCTTCAGATCGGACATGACTCCAAATCCGTTACAACGTGTGCGCGAGTTGGATAGACTGAGGAACAGCGGAAACGATCTAGCTGTTCAGAATCACAACTTAATCGCGATAGAGCACAAGACGCACCGCAGGCAGACGCCGCCGGGTTGGGCTTGCATTGGGCCGTATTCAGCATATCCGCAGCGTCGATTCCGCTGCAACACGCCTTTGGCGCGGCAATCTTACACCCTAGGATCGTTAGGAACAGCGCGATCGAGACGCTTCTGCCCAAAAGATCACAACGAGAAGTCAAGGCCAACAAAACCCGAAAAGTGGTGAGGGATGATAATGCCGTGGCGCGTAGAAAGCGGCGCGAGGTTTTACCGCCCGACGAACACCGCGACATTAGCTTACGGGACGTTTCCGCTCATGTGTCTCAACGCAATCTAATGCCCGATGAGGAACGCCAGCAATTGAAGGACCGGGGGTAGGCGGTACGTGACAGAGTATCAGAAAGGGAAGAGAGCGCGCCGAGTTACATTGACGCACGAGGAAGTCGATCAGCGGAGAGAGACTGAACGTTTTCGTACAAGGGCTCGCCAGTACCGCGTGGGCTTAGCAAACCACGAAGATTTTGACACGTCTAGAGTACCCGGAGGCCGCCACTATATATCACGATACTTGGTCGACGACCGCGAAATCGAGAGGGTTTGCCAACACTGTCACGCGTGGAAATTTCCGGCCTGCCAGTTGTTGCCAGAATGGGTTGGTATCAGTTCCAACGGCGCGGAGAGCCCCGTCCAAATTACTGACACTTCAGTAACCCGAGGTTCAAGGAGTCAATCCGGGTTTACAACAACGTGTTTGCGTTTACTTCAAGGTGCGTCGCTATATCGCTCTCTTCAAGTTGATGAAAGCGTGATGAGGAGTGGTGTGAATAATTTTTGAGTACAAGGGTTCGTTTGTCACCCACTTGGATCGTTATTACTTAAACGGGTGGTCTATGTTTGCACAAGTGTACATTAGCGACTCAGACATGAGGACTCGCGTGGAAAGCAGATTGGGGGTGACTGGTGGGCTACGAGACGATTGTAGACGTAGTTGATAGGGTTATGGTCGAGCCCTTACATGCAACAGTTTCTCAACGCACGTAAAATTTTGGTTCGCCATGCTGGATTTGAGTATGTGACTGCTATTGCCGAGTTCAAGCGCTGTCAAGAGGCGGGTACAGCTTTGCCTGAGGACAATCCGGCGCGGCGTTTGCGTGATTTCCCCACGACAACCATACGCTTCGCCTTCATGTTGCTCAGAACGCGAACACAGTAATGAATAACACTCCGACTGCTTCTGAGGTTGCAGCCATCGTGATAGATCAGAATGGAGCGGAACCTCGAGACATACTCCTGCATACGCATCGGGGAATTCAAGCGAGTTTTCGAGACAAGTGACAGCTACGACCTCCTTCAGTACCCTCTTCTTTTTCCGTATGGAGACAAGGTTGGAATTATCACCTTTCATGCGTGGGTAATCGTGTGGACCGTCAGGGAATCCATTAATAATCTCGCTCCTAGAGTTTGAGACCTAGCTCATTTACGATAGGACCGCAAGCGACTCTCCTATTCTACGTGGGGGCGGTTGACGCAGCAGTATTGTGTTGATCAATGGGCCAAATGCGAGCAGGAACGCTTGCGCTATATCGAATCGAACCAGCTCCAGTATCGACTATAGCAACTCCAGGGGATCTCCGACGCACTGCACAACGAATCCGTCTAATTTAATCGAATGGCTGCCGACGAGGAAGTTAGTTGTATAGCATCTCGGTCGGACATACGCCACGAAACCACAACAGGTGGTGATTCGACTGAGCCAGCCGCAGCGATCGAGCGCATGATTATTATTCCGCCGAAATTCACAGGTGGTCCTCGGTACATGCCAGCGCTTGGACGCTATCGCTATCGTCAGGAAACAGGAGGTCCTAATCTGTTAACCACTATGACCTGAAATTCCAACTGGCCGAAAATCAAGGAAAATATTAGACCGGGGAGAAGTCTGCGGACAGACCCGAGATGATATACCGTGCGTTCAATGAAAAGCTGAAAACCCTAGACGACGGATTATTTGGATTCAAGATGCCCGGGTTGTGGTGGCGTACCAGAAGTGTGGCCTTCCTCACGGTCATATCCTTCTCATTTTGAGGCCAGAGGATAAACACGTAAGTGCTGAC
>JAAKBF010000369.1:0-42719 GCA_012656075.1 Phytophthora hibernalis
GTGTTTCACATCTGAGTACATACCCGGCCAGTAGAACTCTGCTCTCAGTTTTTCAACGTTTTGCTTATACCTTGGTGCCCACCATGGTAATCATCATGCGCATAGTGTAGCATGTCTCCATGAAGGGCTTGAGGGACCACTAAACGAGGTTCACCAACTGCGGCTCGAGGTCGGTCTCGAGTGAATCGTGCGAGTCTGTACAGTAGACCTCTGACATCCAGCACGAACAAATCGGGTATCTTCGCGACTCGATGCAGTTGATGTGGCGGGAACCGGTCTACTTCATTCCTCAAGAAGGCTTTGATCTCTGACAGATTCTCGTCTTGATCTTGATGAACCTGGATGCGACACCATCTTTCAGCTTATTACTCACTGGGTCCAGCGGCTCACCCGTAGTCTCTGCATCCGGAACGTCTCCGTTCAGAGTGCGAGATCGAGTCACCACGGCAAATACTCTGGCACTGTTAGTCAAAGGAGCTGACTCATAACCAGGAAGTGTTCCCTCCGCTGTATTCTCGTCAAATTCCGCATGTTCACTCGGTCAGTCGGGTTGGTCGTGACAGGTTTCATGAGTTTCTGAGGGATTTTGTCACCGCGCAAAGATGCGCACGCTCATCTTCATCCTGCATGACCCAGGATTCACCTAACAATAACGTCTTTGAAGTAATGTAATCCGCGTCCTGGGCGTATTCACGCAACGCGTGAACCAGTCCTAATGGCTGGACCTTCTGCTCAATAATTTTACATTCAGCGAGTCTTCTCTGTAAGTTAGGCTGGTTGCAATTGATCTTGCTGAATGACAATGCGCGAGTCTCCTATTCCTCGATATCATATTCCAAGGCCAAGGTCATGCCCTTCAACAATCTGTTGTACTCTGTGTCATTCACAGTGACATCTTCCAACGCGTAACCTCTGGCATCGATTATGCTCCATCCAGAAAGTTTTCACAAGATGCATCCACAACTCCCACGCCGTATAAATTTCCGGACAGGGTGTCACCATCAGACACTACAAGTCGAATGACCCTTTGCTGTGTCCAGTGGCAGCCGCCCAGGACTGCCTGCGGGTGCGTACAATGTGGCGAGCGGAGAAAGTGCCCCTGGGACGATATCTCACGTCCATCTCGCGTCGAGACACAATCAAGAAGAGCATGGTTGCCAGCATCATCAAGGCAGCAGCAACAAGCATGGGACTGTCTCCGAAAGACTATTCTTCTCACCCGCTTCGAATTGGAGGAGCGTGCGCACTGCTGGCAGCCGGCAAAGTGACCTAGTCATTCGACTGATGGACAGGTGGTCGAGCTGGTGCTTCACAGTGTACACCATACTACGACCAGGCATGATTCGAGATGCGGCTAGCAGCAAGATCAAGGCCTCGACCTGGGAATGCCATAAGTCAGTCTACTTCCCCCATTTACAGTGATGAACCGAAGGAGGAAAGTGGTCGGTTAAATATGAGTGGAACACGCGTCGGAACCGTCGGTTTCCGACCCGAGACAGAACGGAGAATCCAGTCCATTGCGTATAGCATTTCCATACTAACTATCGGTGACAGTTTGATCTCTCCTATGGCTGGTATCAGTGACTCCGCGATTTCATCTAGACGTTTTCGTGGAGTGATACCTGCGTCAAGTATAGCTGGTAAGCCATCCTCACCACGCTGTATCCGGCGAATGTCTAGGCCCCAGTGAGATAGTGAAACGCCCATGGCACACACCTTCGTCTGCTGACTTCGACGTGATCACCTATTTCAGAGAGGTATATCGAGTATACTCAATGAGTGGACATCCTTCGATCAGAGTCCTGAACACGTTCAATACCCGCATTAATGCGATCACTTCCTTCTCAGCTGCGTGATACCGAATCTCAGATGCATTCAGTACACGTGTATAACGTACTGGCAGAATAACTCGATCGTGTACTTGACTTAAGACCACACAGGCGGCCCACTGGTTGGTGTGGGGAATAACCACGAACAGTTTTGATCGATTTTGATGACGCAACAACGGGGTGGACGCAATCTTCCGTTTCAGAATTTGACCTGACCGGATCCGTTCATCGGTAAACTCATACAGAACTGCCGCTACCACCGGAAAAACTTGGAGGAACTTGTGGTAGTAATTCAGACTTCTCAGGAAAGACTAAACTCCTTTCAGAGTTTTTGGAAACGGCAAGTGTTGAACACCTTGTGCAATCTTTGGGATCGCGCGGATGTCTTCAGCACTAATTTAATGAGACAGGTACGGGATTGACCGCTTTCCAAACTCACTCTTAGGCGGTCTGACGTGATATTCCAGTGTAGCAACCGGAACAGTAGAGAATTCAGATCTTCACACAGTACCTCCCAATTGGGTACTCCGTGCGCAATGTCATCAATGTAAGGCACTTCTACATTGGGTGGCTCCTGGTCGTACAAGGATTGCTCATGTCGTTCAATCCTTAGTCAAGCTTGCTTCGAGTTCATCCTCAAATCGAAGAGTCTGCCACTCACGATATGCCCGTGAGCCAGGACTAGCGAATCGTCTACTCATTGGAAATGATCCATACTGAGTGATCTTGGCAAACTCCAAACGGGTGTCAATCCAGATGCATTAAGCCGAGATGTTCACCACTTGGACAGCGATCGTCTGAGACTTCTTGCTATACAGGATTTGCGTTATCCCGCGATCACGTCGTCCGGTCCACACTACGTCTCGCTGTGGGTTGCTTTGGCCATACCGAATGCGTACTATTGCTTGCTCTCCGGACCTCAGATACAGAGTTTTTCGACCTGACGGAGATATTTAAAACATCGGTTCTCGGACATCATTTACTGCACCATGCACCGTGGCAACTTGATGCGTATCTTTCTCTGGTTAATGATCCACGCACCATCCATATCGTTCTCCTGGCTGTAATCGATACTCGACTACCTCCTTTGAGTTCACAAAGTCTGGATGAGGTGGTTCAGGATATTCCCACGTAAGTAAAACATCTTTATCTTGAATCATAGCTGTCGTGCATTGTTGGTTATCACGGTTCTTGGTCCTCAGCTCTGAACCGATATACACTAACGCACACATTACTGGGTTTTCTTCTTCTGCCCGATGCGTACTGGACCCCCATCAAGCAGGCTTGTTAGTTTAACGACCCTTCCCCAGAATGTGCCGTGGGACCGATGAGCTCATCCAGAATGATTGGCGGCAAATCCTTCATTGCACTTACGGGCGAGTTTCTTCATCGCTTCATATGCCTTCCAGTCTTCACATCGTCCATCGTGGAATTGTTCACACTTCTTACACGGCCGAGTCTTGCATGAGCGTACTGGGTGACCACGCCTGATACAGCGTTCACACAGTACGTCTTGCCAGCAATTCTCTGGTCGGTGACCAAACTCGCCGCATCCTTCACAAAACTCGTTTGGATCTGGGTTTTCGTGGTGAGGCATCGAGATTCCCGGACTCGGATTCGGCTTGGGCCGGACTGGATGCTGATTGGGAGTGGCGGACGCCAATCAGTGTTCTCAATCACCCGGTACACTGAGCTATCTAGATCTTCAGCAGTCCATGTCGGAGGCAACACTCGAGGTTCATGTACAACGTAAGTCTGAGGTACAACTGGTTGAGCCGGTGCCGGCATCACTTCAGGTTCTTGGTCCACGAAGTGCACTTGTTTCTCTTCGTGTTCTGGTTCAGTATGACTCTGGGTAATGTAAGCTCGTCCAGATGACTTAGGCTTGTTAAGGCCCCTGTTAGAGGTTATCCGCCCTGTGATCCCGCTGAACCGACGACAACTCTGAATCTTCATCCTGTCACTCCCCCTCATGGTCACGAAGCACGGTCCCCAAATCGTCAATGATGTGAAACAATTGACTCTTCAGGCTGGTCTTGACACTCGAATTGAGGAATTTCCGCACAAAACGCTTGATGGATCGTCCACGGCTCTTAGATGATCGGTTGAAGCTCACTGCTTCTTTAGTCGCTGCTGCATTCAGTCGATAAAACAACTCTAGAGGCGTATCCGTCTTTTTCTGCTAGATTGTGTAATATCGTTCTGAATTGGACTGTCGACTTGCAATATTTCGCCGTGAACTCCTTGGAGAGCTTCGCCCAGTCTCGACTCACGTTTAGGCAATGGTGAGCGCCGGATTCGTGAAGCAGGTGACAACTTCAGTCTCAGCTCGTACGCTTTTATCCGGTCGGTCCATCCGCCCTAATTCCCATTGCCAGAAACCGCTCCCACCAACGCATTTTTCTGGAAACTGCGCTTTCTCGTCAAAGTCTTCCAGTGTACTTAAACTCACGTACTGGTGGATCGTCATTGGCGAACCGCCACCATCCATGGTCGTAGTCATCATCGCATTCGTAGGGGCATCATCCAGAGAGATGTCCGAATCATCGAAACTGGAATCACTTTCATCCGAATCTGGATCAGATTCCGAAGGGTCGCCACTTTTATGTGCCGGCTTCTGAAGCTGTCTCTTTTTCGACGGCGTCTTCTTGTCTTCTTTGGATCTGTGCCGTTCTTCGAAAAGGTCACCTTGGATGGAATGGACTTGGCTGTTCTGGATTGAGATTCTGGTTTAACCTTAGTCGACGAGGGCTAGCCTTGGCGCCTTCTTTGGTCATACCCCAGTTTCCATTCGAGAGTACGACTTCCAACTGATCTGCGGGAGACCATCGGCGTTGACTGCCTTGGCTTCTTCGCGCGGTATGCTGGCGTTGTTCTTCAGCGCTCTGAGTGGTACCGGATACAGAGTAGTCTGCATCGATTCAGGTTTGACTTGAACGACTGATCAGGCTTGGGCGCCATATCAGCAGCTTGTGCCGATAGGCGAGCTTGCGCGCATCTCACGCAATTGCGCGGTTTTGAACTGTTGAATATTCCGTGCGGCTTTACGTTCACGACTGCGTTCCATTTCAAGTAGCTGGAGTTTTCTTGAAGATAATGGAGTTGAACGTCCAGATCTAATCCAGTTTGACCAGACACTTTTGCCCGACTCGCTTCATCGACTGCTCGCTGCTGTTCCCATCTGAATTCTTCTTCCAATCGTCGACGCTCAATCAGAGCGGCTTCCACGCGCGGTTGCTTCAAGGGATTCGGATATTAGTCGCTGTTGCTCCGCATGTGCCTGATCAGGGTCTACTTGTTCCGATTCCGTTGGCACTGGGTGACTTTCAGCTTTCACATCTGGGCGCACACTCTGGGAGACGTTCTGCGACGCGATCATCTGGATGGCATTAAATGCCGTCTGGAGTCCTTCACCTAGTCGAGCATCCGAAACATCTTGTTTCAGTTCCATTCTTGCCAGAGATTCTTGCATTGCATTCAACGCGACTTGAGACGCCACTGATATCGATGATCGACCGAATAACTTGACCGTCCACATTGACTGGGGCGGCGCGACGCGTGTCTTGACATCGACGACTTCATCGACGTGTTGTCACGGTGTTCAGAAGAGTTGTGAAGAGTTCTCTCAGGATCAGTCGATCGTATTTCGCTAACCGGTAGATTTGAATTGGTACATCTCGATGCAGAACATCGTCTGGACGAAGTCCTGGAGTGACGTTCACTACGACTCGTGGTGTGGTCAGATTCTGCCATGACGACATCATGACTCACCGACACTGGTTCTAACGGCAAAGGAGTTCGAGTGATTTGTACTCCAAAACCTCCACCAGATGGAACAATTCCAGCCTGAGCAGTCATCACCAAAGATCCATATCCGAACGATGGCATCATATGCATCAGGCGATGACTCATAATATGTCATCGCCCTTGACTTTCAGACCATAGAGATGAAGCCACGGAGCTTCCTCTGGATGACCTTGAATCTTGTGCTACACTCGACATGAACTCATCCAAGCCGCCGGACGTCCCGAAAATCTTGAGACAGAGTCCGAGGCTCGAGACGATATTCCTTGGTTCGTAGAGGCGTGTTTGCTCGGTGCAACTGCGCTGCGGACCTCCTCTTGCGAATGATACGAAGGCAATGAATTCAGCGACGGCGTTGACGGTGGTCGAGGAGGTACTTGTTGCGGACGCTTTGGACGAGGCTCACTGTCTGACGACCCTCTTGGACTTCTCGCGCGTCGGAAACCAGATACTCTCAATCGTAAAACAAATTCGCGACCCAGTAAGTCAGCTTCATTGTCCGTCATTAGTACGTCTCGATCCGCATCCTCAGTGTGATACTCCAAAATTGGTAACGTCTGCTGACCTGACGAGCTCTCAGCCGACGCTTGATCCGGAAGTACAGTTTGAGCTGCTACCACAATTCGACAGGGCACACCGGCAGCCGCTCACGTCACTAAATAAGTTCCAGGGCTAGAAAATGCTGAATATCTTCCTCGATTGAACGCAAAAAACTGGGAGTGGGACCACGGAGGATCAGGTTTCGGAAACGAAATCCGCACTCTAACAGCAATGTCTCCGTCAGAGCAACACATTCAGGCGGACTCAGCATACTGGGTGGAATCACAATAGCAGTTAGATCTTGATCAATACTCAGATCAGATCGCACTAAGTGAAGCTCACTAATCCCTTCCGAACTGGATGAATTCACCCTGTCGTATAAAAACGTGGACGTCGCTAGCATCGTCATCCACCATTGTTATAAATCGGGAGTCGGTGTCGACCACGCATACTCGACTTTGAGAGGGAGAACCTTATCCTAGCGGACTTGTGCCCAGCCCTTCACTTGGTTCGCCATGTACGCTTTAGCTTGCGCCTCACTCATCTGAGTCTCAGCGACATTAGGTTCAATGACGAGACTCCGCGATCAGCAATTCCAGGTTCCTGGGCATGAACGCACTTGATGGCGGTTCCGACTTCAAATGGGGAGGGGCTTCCGGCTCCAACTTCGGATGAACCCCACAGTTTGCATCGGAATCGAACTCGGCGCTGCAGCAGGAACTCTTCCGTCATCGAGTACGACTTCTTCCTGAACAGTCATCAATGGAGCTTCACGTTTCATCTTCGGTGCTACATCCACAATCTCCACTTCTTCATTCGGCTGACGAGTGTCAAATACTCGATCCCCATCCGGGACCTCAATCTTCACGGCGCATCCCACTGACGTATGTACGGTTTCATCTAGAATGGACTCCATCATCCGGTCCCATCACAGGTTCCGGGTCAGGAGAGCTTGGTGCGCATCCTGGGCAACATCCTCCGGAGTGGGCTCATCTTGAACTGTCGACGACCCTTCACTTCCTTCGCTTCTTGGGCTGCCTTCCGCTTCGCTGTATTTGCCTTCGGATCATCAAGGCGGACTTCATCCAGCGACTTCTGCGCCTCAGGAGGCAACCCCTGCGCTCGACGCGACTGTCGCGACACATCCCCGCGTCCGCCACCGCCCTTCCTTCTCGTTCTTCTCCTCTCCCAGTCATACTTACTGCGTTTAATGAGGTTAGTAGTAACTCAGCCTACGAACCAATTAATATAAAACAACTCGCGGTTCCAATCCCTGGTACCGAATCCGGGCACGCGCACCAGCTGTGGCGAGGCGGGTGAACGTACTTTCGTCCAGAGGTGTATAGCGCTTTCAGACCCTTTCTGAATGCGGATGTCTAGAACCACTGAATGATAATATCACCCAGCGTGACGTGTGTCCTTGTGGCAATCCCTGAAGGTATCGTTTACCTTCGGGTATGCCGAACTGCACCGCTTGAAATGAGTTGTTAGCTTACACGAACTGAATACAGGATGAGCACCGAGCTCCGCCAACCCACTGAACTAGGCAGCGAGGCACGACTGAATGAGGTGGACCACAGATAGATCTCCGTTCTGATAACCCAACAAAATTCAGAGTTCCAAATACAAATATACAGCCACAATAAATTCTTCTAGACCCTAAAGTGGGGTCTTCGCTAGTCTCACTTGGAGCTAGCACACAGAGTACTGGTCAACTCTGGATGAATTCTCACTCAACGCGCACCACGCGCACTTTGTAAGGGATAATCTTCTTCTTCACACACAAATACACTTCTTCTTCACACAGTAGTCAATCAATCGAGTCTTAGGGGTGACTACTAACCACCTAACACCGCAGGGTAATATTAAATAAAAGCCACTCAATGAGCAACGCGCAAATAGGGTTTGTGAGCAGACGGATCAGTCCAACCACACGAGCAGCCAGTCCCGCCTTATTCGAACTTGATCTTTGGGAGCCACGCAGCCAGACTCGTGTTCTGGCGCGGCTTTGAGCGTCCGTAGCTTCGCCCCCGGGAATTGGTCCGGGCAGCTTGACCTCCACGCGGCACTAGACTCCACGAATTCGCACTTCCTCGAGACCGTGTGTCTTGCTCTCGGCAAATTCAACTCTGTTTGTTGTTACCTATCTCCGCTATCTTTGGTCTGTTTTGTCTGTCTTACCTCCTATCTTCCGTCCGCTACCGCAGACTTTACTGGCTTTGACTTGATTTCACTATGTGAATGGATGATGGCGAACTTCTTGTACGCTCACACATCGTTGATGACGGTGCGCATCTGGGTACAGGGCCACACATCATTTGATGATAATGACGCGTGGAAACAGTTCCATGAAAATATATAATGGAACCGACCACACCGAGTCCGACCTTTATCCAGGATGTCTCCGTCGATCTTTGCTCGTTCAGGTTATCTTCATGATTCTTGGTCGTTCAATATATAGTACATCTTCATCTTGGGGTGTGTTGGTTTTGGATTGGGAAGGTCATCGAGTATTCTCCATCCAGTGGAACCTCATCCAGTGAGATATAGCTTGTACTTAAATGTTCGAGTTAGTATGACTCACGGGCGGTCATGTGTGTGTTGGTGTTGGCATAATGCCATGGGGTTGCTGATGGATCTTGTTTGGTGCTTCAAGCCAAGTCAAGGCAGGCTGCTACTCGGGATACGTTCGCCGTGAGCACTTTATACCTTAGGTTGTCGTGTTGTCAGGGAATCAAGGGTCCGGACATGGTGTATTCTAATCTCAACGAATGAGGCCTCGTCCGATGGACACCTCCCGACCTATGGTCCCATATTGGCTTGCATATTTAGTCCACTTCACTCCCAACGGTCACTTGTCACACCTTACACACTGACGCCATACGGTATCTTTCTCCACTCATCCAGTCCAAATATTCCATCAGACAATCGAACTCGGCGGCTAGTCACCTTTCGATAATGATCTAACGACAGGGTATATATTTATGGAACCCGGGAAAGGTCGTTTGTATCAGGTTTCTTCCTCACCCGTCCTAAAGTGAATATATGTGTTATGTGATACGTTGCCTGGAAGGCAAATGCCAAGTGAGGTGATTTGTTTACTTGACCTGCTCTGCTTGTCCTTCCTACTTTCTGCCTTGACCTCTATATTAACCAGCCTCATGAATTGACCAATGGCGTTGCAGCCCGGAACGGTACAGCCTTAACCGTTCCACACCGTCCAAATGTACTCTGCTAGCCGTTCATGAGGCGGGGCACAGATGCTCAACAATCCCACTTATCGCTACTGCATGGTGACCTTGTCCTTGATGCCGGTAGCCTCACGCAGGTACTTCAATATCTTGGTCCCGAGTCCCTTCGTGATCATGCCAGCCAGTCGATGCTGTGTTGTCGACGTAGTCCATCGTGATCGTTCCGAGTTCCACGTTCTCGCGGATGAAGGGCTGGCATATATACACGTGCGTCCGATCCTGATATCCAGCGTTGCATGCCAATGAAAAGGCGCCTCGGTTGCCCACCCAGACAAACGTTCCTCCCACTTGCTCGCGACCCGTATCCTTCAGCATAGCTCGAACCCAACGTGCATAGACTTAGCGATATGCACTCGACTTCTGCAGAGTTGAGTGCAACCATCATCTTGTACTACGACTTGAATACCACTGGAGCATTCCCAATCTTCTCCATTGCACCCGACACTGAACGTCTGTCTTCAATGTTGCCGCCCCAGTCAGCCTCCGTAATCGCTTCGACCGAAGCGTTCCCAAACCACCTTGATACTCGAAGCTATGTTCACAAGTCGACTTGACGTAACGTAGAGCTCGAATAGATGCTTTCAGGCAAACAACCTGTTGAACCTGACCACGCCACTTCTTGTCGGCGTGGAATTACTTCATCGGAGTTGGCAGGGCTCATCAAGCAAGAAGCATCGTGACTAGGATTTGACCTGACAAGATATTCAACACATTCGGTGAGGATTGGGGGAAATACAAAGTTGTTGAACGCTCCTGCGGACAGGATGGTGATAAAAATCTGGGTCGATGGCTATCCAGTGCCTTCGAAGAATACCCAGTTCTCTCTGAAATCGAGCCTCGGCACAGTTATGAGCATCAATGAATCATCAACTCAAGCTTTCGCACAGTTGTTACAAATCGCACCGACTCGAGCTTCGGCATAGTCGTGTGCATTCTGAGTCATCAACTCGAGCCTTGCACAGTCGAGGCCAACTAAGCACCGACTCTAGCTTTGGGACAGTCGCGAGCCCAGCAATGATCGTTGCTTGCCAACAACATTCCAGTATGACATCAGGGTGCAGACTGGCACATTATTTTGGGGCGCTGTCACTCCGCACCTTAATATCATAGTCCCACTGCGGAAGTGTTGATTGTTGGGAAGGAGTGGTTTCTATATTCGAGGGCCCCAGAAGAAGAAAGCGTCGTTTCCCGATCGCATTGAGGCAGTTAGGAAACCACTTCGACATCAGTCATCTAGAGAGCTCTCAATCACTTTTCTTTTCTTCGCTCTTTGACCAATCCGCCACTTTGCAGTCTAATCTCATATTGCACGTTTACCCCACCGCCGTAGTGTTGACTGTTGGAAACGAACTGTGTATGACGGGGTACAGATGCTCAACAGTTTCAGGTGTTTGTTCCTCGGGTGGGCTGTATTTAGCATGGATGCTTCCTAAGCCAAGGTGTTACGGTCGATGAAGCTGAACGAGGGTGAAGTGGGTTGTATATATGCCACTTGGGAACACACTGACATAAACAATAAAATGTACGCGCAACGGAATTCTAGTTCCTGTCGTCGCAGCTTGGAAATATAATATCATCTATGTGACCAACAACGGTAACGTAGAAAACGTTCCTCCACGAGTGGATCGCAAACCTGTCTTGGACAAGCCCGTGGGATATGTCAAGGAACCTGTTCAAGATGGCCAGGATGTTGAAATGGATGTGGTGGGATCTGAGTTGGAGGTCAACCAACCTAACTACGGATTCGAGAGGTCTCGAGCTGGTTGAGTATCATCCGCCACCGCAAGCGTTCAATGATGACCGTTTGGTGTTTTACCGAGGCGTTCCGTTTGACACGATCACGTGAGCCAGTGTTTCTATTGGAGAACGGTTCCGAAGAAGCATCAGTCGTAAAGGAGCGCCGGGCCTCCAACTCCGAAGCGGGCCAGTATCGTCGAAGATGGCTTGCTTGCTGAGGCTGTATTGCCTTATGATGTGGGTATTGACGGCGCTCCGGACACGCCGAATTCGTATGTAGAAAGTTGTGTAAGTGATGAAGCAGCGGAATGGTGTCGAGCAATGGACGCGAAGCTACTCTCTCATGCCTGGAACGGTACGTGGACGCTTGTTCCACGTGGAACGTCAACCCGTTCGATCGGGTGTCGTTGTGTGTTTTTCAAGCAACTTGAAGAGCACGGTCAGTGATGCGATACAAGGCCAGGCTGTCTTACAGTGGTTCAAGCATAAGTTTAAGATATACGTCTTTGAAAATTACTCCCGGTTACACAAATGAACTCGATTCGAGTTGTACTACCAGAGTGCGTGATATACGGTTATGTAATGGAATAGTTGGACGCGGATACATCTTTTCTGAACAGTGGGTTGGTGGAACTTGTCTACAAGAGTTGCGGTGCGGACCAGTATGTGTACGTAAAGCGCACTGGAAACGGTTTAGTGGACGTCTGTCTGTACGTGAACGACATGGACATTGCTGCGAAGACGACCGAAGAGATACGTAAAGTCAAAAACACGCTCAAGAACGCTTTCAAGATGAAGGGGTTGGGCGCGGTGGTGTTCATCTTGTGGATGGAGAGTAATCACGACAAGACTACCAGAAAAATCATTATCAACCAAACTCTTTGCATCGATGACGTACTGGAAAGCTTCAACCAGCAAAACAAAATAGTTGAAAACCCGTGCACTTCAACGTAATGTTGTCGAACCTGCTGTTATCAACTACGAAGGAGGAACGATCTGAAATGTGGTCAAGACCCTACCGTTCGCTCATCGGGCGTCTGATGTACATCACGACATGTACCCGACCGGACATATCGTATGTAGTGACGCAGTTGTCCGTTTCCTCGAGAACCCTGGTGTGCAACACGTAATTCTTGGTCACTTGTAGATCTAACGTACTGCTACCACGGGGTAAATAACTGGATCGCCAGACTGATGTAAAAATCTGAGCTCCTCACGACCGTTCTGATTATTCTTCGCGCCGGAACGCCGGATACTGACCATTCGAGCATGACGAGGCGCAACTTTTCACCATGTACATTGAGAAATGCGATATATCCAAGTTGCAAAATGTAATCGTGATTTTGGATGCAGAAGTAGTCAGACTGTCTCAATAAAAAAGGACGCTAGAAGCAGCCCGCTCCAGAATTATTGGTGCCGGCGTTGATCGAGATTCAACATATCTCGAGTAATGCGGAGTAAAAGCACCATAAGTGGTTGCTTCTTGCGCGCAGGGGTCCGTGAAGCGCCAAATTCCGCGAAGGAGAATTGCGTGACTGGTGTTAACGCCAAGATCGTATCCACTGCGGTTCCGGTAATACCAACGCACTGCACACAGCTTACCGCATATAGTCGAATAATGGTTGCCTTGTCGACTGTGATTCATGCCATCACCCACAGCAAAGACCCAAATTGAGCTGCGTTTTTGTCTCCTTCCAGCCACACTGAATAACGCATCAGGTCGCACTTATTCTCCCATTGCCGCCACACTCGTGCATAATTATCAGTTGACGTTGTTTCTAGAGAGTCTGCGCGCAATAAAACTCCCAAAGTTTCAAGGATTCCTCAAATCGGCGGGTGCAAATACCTGCGTCCAAGAACGAGAGTAGTTAGCAAATAATTATGGATCTGCGTTTGACTGCATCCGCAAAACAACTTTCTTCCCCAGGTACGTGTTTGGCCGAGATGTCGATGTTGTGTTTGGCCTCCATCAGTGTCATCACACGGAGAAGAAGCTGGGCCAAACCATTACGACTTGCTCGTTTGTTCGGCCACCTGACGGCAGATTGATTATCGATGCTAAATCGCACATGTCGAGGTTGTGAGTCTTTTGATACGCACTCTTTCCCCAGACAACAGCAGCAAACACCACGCTCATTAGTTCTCGGACATTTATGTCAAAACCGTTTTGCTTCTCTTTAACTTGTCAATCTCGCGCTTCTCGTCGTCATCAAACTTGATAAGGAGAATTTTTTCTCGCGGTGAAGGCTGCACACAGACCCAGGTCGAAGGCATCCATGATAATACCAAAGTCGGCTTTCTCGCTCCCCACAAAACGGTCGAATGAACTCCATTGAGGGGTGCAATATTTGAAACCACGAGAAACCAGCGAATGTTCTTCCGAACTTTATTTGTGATCGCAACTCGGGAGTAATAGTTAGCCGATCGATGAAGCGATGCGATACTCTGGAAAAAGACTGTTGTGGGACGAAATCATGTTGTGATGTGTACAAAACTTCCAAGCAGTCGATCAAAATAGATGAGAGGTGGGTGTAGCATTAACCCCCATTCACCGTGCACATGTTGTACCCATTTCGTTTTAGACGCATACATATTCGATGTACATGCCTGGCTGTGTCCTAGTATATACGAATTTGTAATGTAGGGGAAAGGTTTATGTTTTCCTGTTATTTGTTTTTTTAGTATGGAAGCACACATGTGGCATGTATGTGAGGCCTCGAAATAGGCTTGTTAGAAACAACTACATCTGAAACATGTATGCGGGTTGTACATACATCCGCCCCTTTTACCGGAGCCGGTGGACCATATGCGAAGCCCATCTTAAAAGGCAGACAAAATATGACATGGAATGGACGAACGCAACAACAAAACGTAATACAATCACTGTTTTTATTCTCAATGTTTACTTCTTGGATCCGACACATCGCGATTTCTTGCTTTCGACTAGACACTGGTTGATGTTTAGTCCCGGCTTCACTTTATATGCAGACTTACTACCATGTATTTGCGAACCGGCTCCAGATACACCTTTCTCTTCATATTTTCCTGTGCATCGACCAACATAAACATGAAATGACTGACAGGTATTTTCATCTCTTTAAATGAAAATTTGTATGGCCGTTCAGTAATTGCAAGCTTGTGCTATCATAAACGGCAAATCATGTACATCGGATATGTATGCCGATTTTTCAACAAACATATTGGGTATGTATCCGTGAATGAGGGGTTAAGCACTTAGCGTACCCTCAATCGATCCTTCTCAATTTTTCAGAGGACATTGTTAGAGTTTGATTTGTTAACGACCAATTCCGCCCCAGCGCCTTTCCCTCTACAAACACGGAGGAGAATGGTTCCTCATTGTAATCTAGAGGATCCAGGATAGCGATCATCGCAAAGCGCAAGGATATATTTGCTTCAGGAAGTCGTGTACCAATGTCTGGCTCAGAACAAATATAGTCCTCGCACCAGACAACACTGGTAAATGCAAGGAGAACTGGATCCTCCTGATCAGCTCCAGCTGGCACGGAGATGTGGTACAAATGCTTGATTCCGGACCCAATAATATCCTGAAGAATCTGTCCAGCCAAACGGACAGCTCAGGTCAATTACGTGTATGGCGAGCTCGATAATGCTGCCAGCAAAATGACCGACGTAATCCGCGTGTATCCGAATGTGGCGAAAAGCGGTATGCACATCGCCAGTCATCATTTTGATCAAATGTTCATCTTCCATCAACTTGACAAGCCGCTGGGCAATGACGGCTGCGCCTTCAAACTCAATATCTATTGAATCACCAGGTAACGTGTCATCATTCACGGATGTGCCTAGGGAAACGCTAAATCGTGAATAATGCGAGCAACAATGTGCATATCCACAGTTCCTTTTGTCACAGCCCTAAACCGACTGCATGTTACACCGTCCAAGGTAGAGAAAAGATCTACATCGAGAACCAAGTACTGATTGGCGTCTTGACCCTGTCGAAAGATTTTAGTAAGCACATTAAGCGATCGAAGAGCAAAGAAAAGGAAAGTGAGAGGGAGCTCTCCTGACGACTGCTGTCGCAGTCGTTTCCTTACTGCCTCCATGCGATCGGGAATTGACGCTTTCTTTTTCTGCGGATCTTTGCCCCTCTGAATATATAGAACCTTCTCCCAGATTGCATTAGGTCTGTGGAGAAGCAGATTGTGAGTATTTCGGTCCCGCGCCGCTGGGACGAAATGTGGTCGTTCGTCCACACTTCTAGGTTAGGTACAAATAATAAACGGTAGACCCGCATGCGGACTTAGTACTAGAGAGTACCGAATCCGGTCAATTTAGTGCCGGGTCCTCTCACCTTTACCAAATTCAGTGGCTCGGAAGGACCGAAAAGGTTGAGAGCCAGTAGGAAGGAGACCTCGGCTTTGGAAGGGAAGGCCGGACTTTAGGAATCCATCTGATAACAGAGTCGAATTGTCTTGGAAGTACACACACTCGTTTAAAGTATTGGGGTTTGTATTGGCCCATACTTAAATTTAGCAATATACTATCCTTGCATAGCGATCCCATTAAATCTGAGATCTACCCTACCACAGGACCGTGGAATACTATTGGTCGAGGCATGTGGGTGGCTAAGATTGAAGCCAAGGCAGTCAGTAGGAAGGATTAGTAAAGCAGGCGAAGTAAAATATTTAACTCACTTCGGAATTTGCCTTCCCGCAACGCATCACATTAATAGAAACTCTTTGACTCGCGCTTTGTCCTCTCCACATCGCTAATATGAGTGTACCCCTGAGACTCAAACACACGCATGTGGTCCATTCAATGTTTTATTTTGAAACCCAACTCATACAGTGTCACGTCCACGTGCGCCGTGTTGCCGGAACCGTTGATCGGGTAAACCGCTGTTCTTACAGTTTCGGCCCACCATTCCGTCGATACACCTATGTAGTGTAGCAGGCTTCGTGCCTTCTCGATAATTGTTCGGTTCATTCGTTCTGCCATTGCGTTCTGTTGAGGGCTGTACGGCACCGTTCTCTAGTGCACGATATCATTTCGGCGGCACATCTGAGCGACCGTCTTGCTCACGAACTCCATTCCATTATGACACGAAATGGCTGTGGATTTTTCCCAAGGCAGGGTGCTTTAAATCCGACGCGTGCCTATTTAACCGGATTATAGCTTATTCCGGCGTTTTCAATTTTTAAATCGGCGGATGATAACACGAGCTTGCGCGCTCCTGTGTCGCGATTTATACATCGGTTATGCGTCTAATATACTTGTATAGTGTAAGGTCTCATCCAGCGAGAGGTCCACTAGACCCGTACGGAAGTGGTTCAAGAATGTTCGTTTTTTAAAATAAAATCGATTTTGTCGAGGTTTTTATGTAGTAAACGTCATTTAAGTGCGAGAAGATTTTTCAAAACAATCGCCCCAACCTGATGCATCTGCACAAACCCGCACGAGCCCTTTGCGCTGAACTAAAACGTCTCGAGTATTGCTGAGAAAGATGCTGCTTTCTCAGGTGTAATAGCCTGCTGGTGTGCACTCCAGCCCTACCAATGCTGCGACGCCACGTGGCCCTGGAAGCCCACTACTCGGATAGGGTTTTGGACATTTCGATTATGCTCCTATATTTGCTCTTGCTGGCGTCGGATAGGACATTTGTCTGCTGGTTGCTAGTGCTAACTTGCCTCGAAAACGAGGGATATATATATATTGCTATGCCACAACGCAGGGCAAACGATCAATACATTTACATTAAATTAAATAGTTTATTCCAGCGTTTCCATTCTTCTAAACCGGCGTTTCGGTTTTAGCTGACCAAACGCCGGATTTTAGGCGCCCTATCACTAAGGAACGCTGTATAACCGCGAAGGCATTCGAGCTTGACCGTCCTTAAACGCAATTTTTCCCGAAAAAATGGTCCAGAAAAAGTGTTAATGACAATTTAAAATACGTAAATAAAGCAGTGACATAACGTAAAAGTCTCTGTTCGTGTTACATTATAGGCTTTGACCCGAAGTCTTTACCAGTACTGTACCGTAATTATCGCTCCACTGTGACAGCAATTCATGTTAGGGTAACACCCCTTCCGGTTCATATATAATGTATGTCCTTATAGTTCTCTGGATTTTATATCCAGAGTCTACCAGGATTGCAACGAGGTCTGAACCCTTGCATTTATGATACCTTTCGTACTACGATTTGGATACTTTAACAAATAAGCTTTAAAACCCTGCTATATTTGATAACTGGTTATTTTATTTGTGGCGGTTGCAGAAGATTAGGATAACAGACCTCTATGATATGATATCACTTATAATCCTATTTTACCTGCAGCAGATGATTTATTCAGACCGTTCGAGCAAGTTTTTGAATAATTTTTTCTTCGAGCAACACACTACTATTATACCGAGGCCGTAAACTACAGTGGTGTGTAGATACATTCCGTGCGTTTTGGAATGCACTACAGATACACGCGTGTGTCGATTAAATAGCAAAATGATGACACCACATCATGTTAGGTGTACGAACATCGAGCATGCACCTGACGAGTGTACTATTAATAAGCGCTTGCATCACCGTTTCCACAACGTATTTCTCGACAGACGCGTAGTCGTGTACAGTGAGTACATTATGCAATGCGGGTCTCCCTCTGGAAACTAACCTTTCCGCAGCCGGGTGAGACATTTTGATAGTGGGAATGTTGCAGAAACATGGTTGTGGTTTCTGAAGTGCAGATCTTGTTGTCCCTATGAATGCAATTTTATATGTGGAATGTCGTCAGCAACAACAGCAGGCGCTTATCATTCTTCTTACTATAGCTAGCCCTTGGACCAATGACTTGCCTACAGGTTGTAGAATCGGCTAACCTGTACGACTGGTCATTATGATCGCGCTCCTTCCTACGTGAGGTGCTGGTGGTTCCGATGCTGGTTACACCATCGTGTCATTAAATGAGCGCCTTTTAAAGACGAACGCACCTTTTAGAAAGCAGTGGTAATCATGAGCACCTTTAAGAGAATGCCATCGTGCATGCGATCAACCAATCATATTGAAACATGTGTGCGATTAATGGGAAATATGCACTTTACGTGTAATAAAGAACTTCTCGTGTACATAATACAATCTTATGCAGAGTCAATGATAATACCAGCCAATCCAAAATACACTCACACTCTTGCAAGATTAGAGTTTGACTGCTGGACGTTATTCGGATAGTGGCGGATTTCACCGTCGTAGTACAGTGTAGGGGTACCGGTAGTAAGAATATGCATGCGTCGTTGTATTGCCTCAGCTTCATGCAAGACTACATACAAATCTAAAATCTTATCATTCACGGAAAACTATTCGTGCAGTGTGAACGAAACATTTCCTCCAGCCACCTTGGTAAACAAATTTTTCAAATTCTTACGCCGGTGGTCTATGGATACATGGTGAGAAAGTTACACGCATGGGGGTCGTTTGAGTAAATACGCAGGCACGATTGGCATTGTTACAAGTAGCAACCGTTTAATGAGAAGCGAAGTGATGCTAGAGCGATGAATTAAGGATTTAGTAATAAATCGGCGTCGGCTTTGCTTGAGCACCCCTACCGTGCCGGGTCTGTCTCAAGCTACAAGACAGGTGCCCGATGGCAATGTCCACCACCTGCTGCAATGTAGACTAGCCTAATAGAAAATATACACAGCAATTGACTTCCAATATCCACTCGGCCGCTCAGGTGTGGACGTCGGGTTGAAGATCTAACTGGTTGCTCAGGTCACTCTGTCGGCCGGGCTCAACTATCGGGGGGTAGCTTCGGGGTACTTCTCTTAGACTGCCAAGAGACCTGAGGGGTAGGCTGCAGACACTCCACTTCAACCAACGGGGCGCGTCTACCCGTCTCATCACACTCAATAGCCGTCCTCGCTTCGCCTTGCTCTCTCTTGCTTCGTGCTCCTTCCTACTCGTGCGTGCTCCTAGCTGCTGTTGCTCTTAGCGTCAATGTCTTTATTATGGGGCTTCCTTATGACTTCTCTTTCTCGCGGCAGATAGCGAAGTACTTCTCGGTCTCGCAGCAAATACCGAAGTTGCTTCTTGGTCTCGCCGCAACTAGCGAAGTGAGCGGCTCCTATCTTCACATGCAAGCCTACTGCCTTTGGGTTCAACTCAGGGCGACTGTTAGCGGTGGCCGTCGACCGTACATCACGACGGTGATGTCGCCTCTCCATCTTGTCTGTATTCTGCTTCGTGGTCGGTCTTAGTCTTCTCTCTTGTACGGCCTTTCGTAGCGCGCAATCTTCTTGCGGTCGGATGGGTTGATCTTCTGGCGGGTCTGACCGCCAGCCACCAGCCGTCCGTTGCTCGTCCGTCCAGCCGCTGCTGTCCTTGTTCTTAGCATCTTGGTCTGTCCGACGCGCTCTTGATCTGTCCAGCGTGTCCTGCATGCTTACTGCCGCTGTCCTTCTGCTCATTCTCTGCGCTGCTCCATGTCACTAGCTGTCGCTCCAGCCATTGCATTTCATGTTATTAATCTTGTCCCCTTGCTACGAATCGTTCTCGAATCGAGCGATTACCGGCGGCTACAGTTGTTGGCCGCACTGGCGTGATTGTTGTCGTCGGTGTCGTGAATGCCACGTGTTTCTGCGTCGTCTTCGTCCTGGCGGTCGCTACCGTCCTCGGCCGTACGTAGCCGTCCATCTATCCATAATCAGCTTGATTTATCCAAATCTTTTCCACTTCTCCGCCAGATCCGCTGCTACCCTGCGCACGCTGAATCTCAATCTACAGCACGTATCTGCCCGTACGGGTGCGACACCTGCGTCTGCGCAACTCGACTACCTGTTCGTCCTGCTGCAAACGAGTCAGGAGTGGGCGCTGGACACCAAGATGTCAACTCCGCGTCGGCCTTGTTTAGCGAACCGAAAAAGCTTGGGTCTTCGTCTCCTTCGTCCGCAATCGGTCGCTGCTGTCCTGCTTGGGTGGCTGGATCTGCGGGTTGTGCGTCTACCGCTTCTTGGCGTACTACTGCAAATTCTTGTTGCAACGTTGTGGCTGTGGGTAGAATTGCTGCTGCCTCTGGTCGTGCTGCTGTTTGCTCAGTAGTCCGCGCCATATCTGCATCTGCGCCTCCAAATTGATGAACTGCGTCAGGGCCTTGGATGGGTCCAAGCACTTCACGTTCGCCGTATGCCCACACAGGGCTATCATCACGTCCCGCACGCTCCGTAGTGTCGTCAGCATCTGTGTATGGGGCCTGCCGTATCCGTGCCCGTGTACGCATTCTAACTGCGTCTAACCGCGTACCGCTGCCGATTGTTGGGGCTGGTCGGGGCCTCTTCCGCTGATTTGTCGTTGCAGAAGCTCTTTCCTTATGGGAGACGTCCTGCGGGACCGCTACTCCTCATCTTGCCTGATTTCCGGTCTGATCCCGTTCCAGTGCCCTCGGCCTAATGTGATGCCGTCTGACTGGTGTCTGCAAGTTCTTGCTCGTTGGTTTGTGCCGCTCCGCTTTCCTCGGTATCCACGACTTGCTCGTCCTCCTGCACCAGCTCTTAGTCTTCAGAGTCGACATCCGCTGCGGCTACAGCTTCCCCGCAGGCCCAAAGCGATATCCTTCGCCATCTGCTCAACTAAGTTCGTCGGTTAGTAATACGAGAGCAGGAACGAGCAGTGGGTGACCAGCTCGTCCTGACCCCGCCATCGGTGCCTAAACTTCGTAATTCCTGGACCCTTGTCCAGCCTATCGATCCACATCAGCTGATTCAGTCGAAAGTCACTCCTGTGGCGTACGTTCCGCCGATCGTAGTATATCGCCTACCTCGCTTGCTCCTTTTGCAGCGCAATGGCAGTCAATTCTCTCGCTGCCCTCAAGTCCTGCATCAGGACCTCGTGGTAGGCTTCCAGCGAGTTGTGTGGATAAACCAGCTTGCTCCTCCGCAGTAGTTCCGCAGACGTGCGTAATTTATGGTCCATCGTCACCTCGTTCGGTTCATACCCGTGCGTGGTATGCTACGCCGAGTTATACGCATACATGGCACTGGGCAGATAGTCGTCCCAGTCTGCTTGCTCCACATCAACGTACAGACTAATCATGTCCTTCCATGTGCAATGACAACGCTCCAGTAAATTCGAGCGATACGGCACTGGGGTGGATTGTTTCACCTTTATCAGCTCTAACAGCTCCGCCGTCGCTCTGCTTCTAAATTCCATAGCCCCGTCCATCATTATTTCACTCATAGGGACGTATCCCAACACGACCCTGTTCATCAGAAACTACGCGATGGCTTTGGGGTGTGCTCCGAAACTGCTTCAGCCACAGCGCAACGCGTAGTATACTCTACAGCAGCAATAACATAGCAGTTGTCATGCGTCGGCACCGGAAGAAGGCCGGCAACATCAATGGCCCAGCGATTGCGGTGTGAATGTGTTTCGACCAAGCTGTAATGCCGACAAAGTGTTAATATCCGCCCGGAGAATGATTTGGTGAGGTCTTCCAGCGAACGGAGCAATCACGTTCATCACGGCCGGAGAACAGAGACGAGAATGAAAGGTCGACGAGATGCCAAAGTTATCCGCGTTCCCCATATTGAGAACTCGATCAGCCATGTTTTTCATCACGAGCCGTTTCTTGTCGCGCTTTCGATCGCCTTGTCCGCCGTGGTCGTCATTGCCACCACCCTGGTCATCGTGCTCGTCATTGCCGCCGCCCTGGCCGCCATGCTCGTCATTGCCGTCACTCTGGCCGCCGTGTTCATCATTGCCGCCTCCGTGGTTGCCATGTTCGTCACAGTCATTACTCTGGCCCCCGTTCTCATCATTGCCGCCTCCGTGGTTGCCATGTTCGTCACAGTCATTACTCTAGCCGCTGTGCTCATCATTGCCGCCGCCCTGGTAGCCATGTTCGTCACGGTCGCTGCCCTGGCCGCCTCACTTGTCGTGATATTTCATGTCGCGGGCATCCGACCGTCTGCCAGCCGGGGGCGTCGCCACTGTTGGACGTCGCACTCTTCATGAGTTGAGGGATCGAGATAACTTTGAGTTGAGAACGTTGTGCTCTCTCCTTGCGTTTTGAAAAGACCTGACTAGGCTCGTGGGAGACAGGACGAAGAAAACTTGTCAACTGTGGGAGAAGACGTTGACCAACGGGAAGATCATTCAGTCGATCTCGACGTTCTAAATGGTTTGTTTCGTGATGAAGTCTAGTCATGATCTGCCACCTCGATGAAAAATTCCTCTTTGGTCTAGAGGGGCGGTTGACACTAAGTGGCTGTGGATTTTCCCAGCCGCCGAGTTCGACTGTCTGATGGAATATTTGGACTGGATGAGTGGTGAAAGATACAGTATGGCGTCAGCGTGTAAGGGTGACAAGTGACCGTTGGGAGTGAAGTGGACTAAATATGCAAGCCAAGGATGGGACCATAGGTCGGGAGGTGTCCATCGGACGAGGCCTCATTCGTTGAGATTAGAATACACCATGTCCGGACCCTTGATTCCCTGACAACACGACAACCTAAGGTATAAAGTGCTCACGGCGAACGTATCCCGAGTAGCAGCCTGCCTTGACTTGGCTTGAAGCACCAAACAAGATCCATCAGCAACCCCATGGCATTATGCCAACACCAACACACACATGACCGCCCGTGAGTCATACTAACTCGAACATTTAAGTACAAGCTATATCTCACTGGATGAGGTTCCACTGGATGGAGAATACTCTCGATGACCTTCCCAATCCAAAACCAACACACCCCAAGATGAAGATGTACTATATATTGAACGACCAAGAATCATGAAGATAACCTGAACGAGCCAAGATCGATGGAGACATTCTGGATAAAGGTCGGACTCGGTGTAGGGTCGGTTCCATTATATATTTCCATGGAACTGTTTCCACGCGTCATTATCATAAAATGATGTGTGGCCCTTTGGCTGGGGTTGCTGGCTCAGAGTTGATTGTCAAGTGTATAACTACGTTTGTAAGGCAAACCTTTCACCTAAAAGCCTTAACGGGGATATCATCTACGCGTTATGTGTAAAACTGCGGCTGCGCCTGCTTCGCAGCCGCAGTAGATGCAACGAGGACGTGGTCATAGAGGACGTGGTCATATACTGTAGGTTTACTGCACTCTGAAATCTAACTAGTTTCTAAAATAATTTTTAGGGACAATGTTGTCACTTAGAGGCTAGTGAAACAAAAACAATATAAACAATTAATGACTGAAAAGGCCTTTGTTCGACTGCGATTGTAACGAGAACACTAGGAGCTTGCCAGTGGTAAGCGCTCGACAGTAAATATACTCATTAGCCCTCACATAATAATTTCACTACTTCAAACTCAAAAACTTATACCGGTAAATTTCAGAACTTCTTGGTGCGCAGCGCGACTTTGACAAAACAAAAGTTTAACAAAAATCTAAAATCATATTAGTCATCGTTGGACTAATTACAGTGGACGGTGTACGACGCTGGCCAGCTGTTTACTCCATACTTACCTTGTTTTGTAAAATATTACTCCTAGTTTCCTATTTTTCGATTTACTCTCTCCATCGCCGCGAGCTACTACAAGTTAACCCGCAACCTAGCCCTTCTAGCCCGGTATTTTGTATCCTACATAATAAGCGTTTTTACAGGATTTAATATCGAGCAAACTTGGCTACAACCTCCGACGTCGGATATAGATTTTTGTATGGGTGAGGTTTAGCCGATCCTTTCTCTCGGACGGGTGATGGCTAGATAGACGGGGAATTTTCTGTTGCGTTAGAAAGACGAATATAAATCCCAAACAGGTTTGAAAATCCTGTTGAAAACCGACATGCCGACATATCTGCCGCTCGCCAATTTCATTCATTTCGAAAACGACGAGCGCCCCGGAGACAATACGTCCACACAGCGGTTGCGCTAGCTACGCTTCAAGTCCTGAAGCGGCGAAAGCCGAAAGGCTTAGCCGAGAGCTATCAATAACTACGGTCAACGATCTAGGGCCATTTGAATTATCTACGACGCGAATTAGACATATTTGAAGACAGGCGATTCCATTGCATCTAATGTTGCTGGTATGCTAATGACACGTTTGTTTGTTTGTTTTTCAGGCAAGACTGAGTCATTCCAGTCATATCGAGCTTCAGCACCAAACGCACCCAGAGTTCTGACATCAAGCACTGAGTAACAAACATAGCTATAGATTGGATTGGCTACCAGCTCGGATGCCAAAGGAGCGTACGACGCCAAGCCCGGATTCAAAGATGATGACTTTGGTGATGTATCCGACCACGAACACGATATCAGCTGATGATAAGGCTACTCAATGCGACCGATCTAGTCAGAGCCCGATTGAACGAGCGGTAGTGTCAACCTTACGGCCGATCTTACTGAATAAGTTGATGTAATGAATTACCTTATTCCGGATGTTACAGAAGTATAGAGTAGCACAAGATGGATTATATTATGAAGTGCATACTGTTAACTCAGGATGATAAGTGTTTGGTAATATTTCTACTTCCGGATGGTATGGCTTTATGATGTAGTGTATCTCTTGAAATGTAACGATATACAACATTGGTATGAACGCTTCGTCCACCATCGGCACCAACACTATCATTCGACATTTCACACGTGCGTCAACTTGATGTAGCTGTCGCTGAGTATTGTAGACTGTTTGCTGTATATCGGTACCACATCAATAGCCCACGTTAGTCAACACGCATAACATCTATTACTCGATAATTCAGTACAAACGGAGACCGTACCTGTGTGTCTGCTTGTATTTGGGGCCGTGTGGATTTCTTCCGTTCAAAGCGGATCACCGGAGGCAGAAACGCGCTCATGTACGCGCAGATATCACACAATATGTAGGGCGACGGCAAAAGAACTCCACCATAACTGAAATTGAAAATAATGTTCCATTAGCGTAAGCGTAAGAACGAGGAGGAGGAATATAGCAAAGACGCGACTTGGTTCTCCATATCTTGTCGTCCTGATTCGTGCGCAGAGAAGAAATGGCCCAGCTCCTCCTCACTAAACCGTTAGATAGGAACTGGGCCAATTCTTCCTCTGCGCGCTCCGAGGTTGGAGAGTCTCTTGTTGGCTTCTAGGAAGGTTGGCTGACGTCTAGCGGTCAAGTAAGGCATGTAGCCATAACGAAAATGCGAGGTATTGTTTGGGGGGAGGTTTTGACCATGCTCTATCGTTTTGGGAGCCAATAGAAGGTCTCTATTCTCGCAGATGTTGGATACAATGTCGATGGTATGGCCATTTTTGTTGCGTCTTTGTGCCAAATATGACCGGTTCAAGATCATTGAGAGTGAAAGGGCTTACAGCAACACAATTATTGCAGGTTTCGAGGTATACTACTTTAATAAAGGTTATAGCTTACTCTGTAGGATACAGAATAAGAGCTCGGGCTAGAAGGGCTAGAGATCTGTCGGTATAGTGATCTAGGGTAAGCAAAAGGCGCTTGTTACGTGGACCAAACATTTGGACATAAAAGTAACTATCGTGCAACCTAAGCACCTCCTACCTAAACTGCACCCCGACCCATAAACCTCACCGCGTAACAATGTCAGGTTTAGCACAACGCGCGATGATTTCGCTTTGAACGGCGATGCTCAACCTCTCTGACCAAGCCCGTTCGTTTGGCCCTAGTTTTGCAGCGCTGCGCGCTCGCTTGATCTCGCCGGCGACTTTGGTTGCCTTTCAGGTACTAGAGTTATTCGCTTGGCTTTAGCGAAACTGTTGGTCCACGAGCACTTCCACAAGAAAACGACTGGTAACTGTTGATCGATTGTATTGGACCTCACTCTAGCATGCAATGGAATCCAGCTCTTGGGTGACTTCGCCTCCAAAACTTATATTTAACGATAACAAACAAACCAACAATCATCAACGTTATATCCAACGTTTTTGCTGAAGGGATAACTTACCCCTGGGCCTGCTGAGGAATAGATTTGTATTCAATGCAATATCTGGAATCAACTGGCTGCACTTGAAAAAAGAAGAATGCTCTTGTAGTAATCACGACGCGTTTTTACTTAGATGGTGTAGTAGTTGTTCCCGAAGCGCTCCCAAAGAGTGTTTTACTTCTCGCCGTGCATTCCTTCCAACTTCACCCGTAGAGAGCTTGGGGTGTACCCGCGCCTTCATTTTTCCGTATCTTCTGAACTCTTTAGTGCCGCTCAACATCTGATTGAGCTTCGTCGAGCTAAAGAGGTTAGCGCCACCAGCCCGCTCTTCCTCTTCTTGATATTGGTCTTTATCGTCTTCATCTTCATTCGCAATTTGAAGATAATGCTTGACCCTCTCACGCGGCAACCGTGACACGCAGTCGTTATCGACCGCTTCTATTCATCTATTTAACTTGCCATTGAGCTCTTGGAGATGAAAGTGTACGTGATAGGCACGATCGTGACCAACCGGCTTGGATACGATGCGAATTTCAAAAGAAACGCAAGTCACGTCCAGCAACTATTCCCCATGGCACCTTTACTTTCTCCCGCTCCGTAGCCGTACCCAACATGATTGCCTTCCAGTGGTGGGATCGCAAACCTGTGCATTACTTGTGCACAGGATTCGCAATGACAGCGGCATCAGTTGCGAGGAACATCAAGCGAGTTGGCAGAGTTGTGGTGCCTTGTCCGGCGAGTGTAAGTCACTACCAACGTTGGATGGGCGGAGTTGATGTGCATGATCAACTCCGCCTGCAAACCTACTCACTGCAGACGTCCACGAAGTTCAAAAGTACTGCAAGGGCCTTTTCTTAGGCCTCGTGGATATGGCTCTAGTGAATGCGTATATTTCGCATAAGGAGGTGTCACGGATCACTGGGTCACCGCTGATGAAGCGCGTAGAATGGTACGGGGTTCTGCAGAACCAATTGCCGCAACTGAAGGCGGAGGATTTTGAAGGTATAGTCGCCACGCCACCACGGAGCAACCAGAAGAAGAAAGCGCTCCCAACTAAGACTTACGCATGCACTACAACAATGCGATGACTGGGTCACAGTTACGGGCGTACAAAAGCGTCGCCAGCGATCTTGCAAGGTCTGTGCCCTTGCGCAGCGACCGCAAGAAGAAGTCTTTTTCCACGACTTTCTTTTGCGAGCTCTGCTCCATTGATGACGCGAAGTGCTGGCTGTGCAACAAGATACGCCGTCAGTACAAGGGGATAGCTAAAACGTGTTTTGAGATCTGGCACGACGATTTCCAGTGCGGCCAAAGCATACCTACCAATCTTGGCAAAAGGGTCGTCTTGCGGCGTCCGGGTCAGAAGGCTGGTGCACGCAAGTCCTGTCGAGCTTCTGCTTTGTGAAGGGCGGTAGACGGCGATGATGAAAATGAGAGCGATCAAGAGGACTTCTTGTCGCTCGGAGCTTGATCGGTTATTTGCTTGTCATCGTCAGACTGATCAACCTCATCTTCTGTCTTCACATCGATCGGCTCTGGTTGTTGGGGTTCCTCAACCATCTCCTCGGCCTTGTCAGCCGGCTTCTCTGTTGCCGTCTTGATTTCGGGGTGATCTTCTTGCGTATACACTTCCTCCTCCTCCGTTTCTTCACCTGAGATTCGCGCTGAGACTGCGGAGCCTCACTCGTGGTCATCGTCCAGCTCAGCGACCGACGAGGTGAAGATCGAGCGACTTTCATCTTCATCGCCACACTCAAAGTCGTCATAATCTTCCGTCTTCATTTTCAAGTTCGTCCACCAGGTCCTTTTCACCGACCGACTTTGAGTTATGTGACGGAAACCGTGTATTTATTTTGTCCAATCATATTGGCCGGTCGATTTCCTGGCGACTTGGACAATCACCACAGATATCCAAATATAGCTGGGATTCACAATTTCACAATTGAACACTGAGCTCGTGTTTAGCCACAGCGTTCCATCTTAGGTAGAGGGTTCATGCCGCACGAAAACGGTATGGGTACCGGTAGATCTGGTGTTTTTGGCGTTTCTCGACAGACCTGGTTTGTCACTTTGCATTTTCGCCTTTAAGTGTCTAAGCTTTCCACTCCTCCAATTTCTACGATGCGTGTCAGCTATTTTACCCTGTTAGTGGCTGTCGTACTCTAGCGAACTGTGACGTCATCTGTGCGAACGCCAAGCAGACGAAGCTGATGAATCCCACAAGTCATAAGTTACGACGTTCAGATTTCAACCATTACATGTGGCAGTACGCAGTTCTTGAATCACACGCCATCGAACCGTAGCGACGAGGTTTATCGGGCATGAACATTCGAGTCGTGTTTCGCTTAGAAGTGGAAGGAAGGACCCCCTCGTCATACGAAAACACAGCAAGAAGCGTCCACACGAGCAGGAAGCGATCCTGCATCGTATCCGAAACCATTCTCAGCTTCCACAGTTTGTCTCGCGTACGTTCCTCCTCATTGTCCACAAAGTGCAAGTCGCGCAAGATGTCTTGGCATCTATTGCGTGCCATGAACCTTCCAAAATTACCAGCAGAAACAGCACGATCCTCCACCATCGACCAGTGAGCTGCGAAACTTCGCTTTTGCGGGCAGAGCATGCGCGCGATCAAAGGCCAACGACGTGCAAAATCTCGTGAGTAGCGTAACTGGACTTCGCTTTTAAACGGCGACTGATTTGTTTGACTGTTTCCCGCCGACGATCGTTCTGCTTCACATGAATTGCTTCTGCGCGTCTTGTAACTCGCTGGAGGCCGTATCGATTCGTCTCAATGGCTATCTTTACCCAAAGTGACTTAGACATAAAGAAGAAAAGTGATAGCAGCGGCGAATGGCAGATGTCGCTCAGTTCAGAGACCGGCCTCGCCTCTTCCATATTCAAGCCAGGATAGGGTTGAACGCCCTACTCAAAATTGGATGACACCGGTGTCCACTGCATGGCACGCAACGCGTCCTCGCGCTGCTCCTGGCATGTTTGCTGGGGGTATCACTGTCCAAGTGAAGCGACTCTAAGAATACAGTATCCATAGGCACAGCGTCGTCTTCGGAAAGTTCATCATCGTCTTCAGGTGCGTCACGATCAAAGTAAGCGTCATCATCGATGGCGTCTTCTACGTCGTCGTCACTTTCGCCAGAGCTGTAGCTTTCGTAGTCACTTAGGTCCTCGTCGTCTGGAATAAAGTTCACGTCTTTCTTCACCGGACACCGCGGGCGTAGAACACGACCCGTCGGAGTAGCAGGTGCAGGCACAAACTGGCCGGATGGCTCGCGGACGGGTTGGGCGTCGCTACGAGCGCCAGACGCTTCTGACAGAAGCTGTAGGCAGCAGAATGTCGAATTTCTCTGGGTGAGAGATTGAATGTGTGAGTAACTGCTTCCCGTGGCAGCTCCGCGTCAGACCTGCTACTGGGGTGCCAAATAGCTGCTTTATCGTCCCCTGGGACAGCATCACGCTTGTGTCGATCTGCGACATACGTACTTCATCAACGTCAGCAGCGGCAGCGTGGTCAGCAGCGGCAGGATGGTCGGCAGCGGCAGCAGCTTGGTCGGCAGCGGCATCAGCTTGGTCAACAGTGGCATCTTTGTCGACGTCGGCCTCATTCGTGTCCAGCAAGCCCGCATCTAAAGCACACGCCACCACAGCCTCTTCTCCTACTAAAACAGTCGATCTATCAGCACTCACGTAACTCCCCTTCGTCTCGATCCCTTTCGGCCGCTTATACTTCCAGCCGGCTGTTCGCAATTATCTCCGAAAGTGGCCGAAGTCGATGTTGCGCGATACCGCGGCAACTGCAGCAGTTTTCGTCCGTTTCCCCGGTCTGATGCGCGCCATCGAGCAAAATCTGTAATGAGTGGTTCGGACTGAGTGGCGGCTGGATACTTTCCCGCGTGTCCCATCTTTCGTGTGTATCCCTTACCCCTGCCTCGTTTTTGTGTTTTCCTGTTTTACCTGTTGGACTTTATTGCTTTCAAATGACTTGATTAAAGTATTGGATTTCTGTTTCCAAGCCATTTTCTATTGTTATTCAATCTATGTCGTAACTTACGACATAAGTCAATCGACATGTCGTAAGTTACGACGTTGGGAACCAAGGGGTTAATACAGTACTACAATACAACAAAGTGATCAGTATATTGTAAATATCCTCGATTCCAACTATCTAGTGATATATGGTCGGAGTACCGAAACAGTACTTAAATTAATACTAACGGAAAGTGCCAATTCAGTGCCTGGAATCAGTTTAGTGCGCGATGCAAGTCCTTGTCCAATCATTGCTCTCCTTTTGTAGCGGCGACCTCTGATTTGCTAAATATCCCGGTATCACTTTAGTGCATGGGTAATAATCGTTTTTGTAGGAACGTATAAAATATCACGGTTATTCTGTTTGGGTGGTGGCTAGCACTACGTTGCCTTTACCGAGTCTCCTGGTGGCACTACCATACGTGGAGCCCAAGCGGCAGCATGGTGGTGCGTCGGGGGTGCTACAAGAAGGAGGATGTCGAAGAAGCCTTGGACAGGGCGTACGAAGGGGAAAAGTTTGCGCCTGTGGCACGGACATCGTCGGTACCCCTTCGTACGCTCTTTAAGAAGTCCAAGAAACTCCAAACTACTGGAGTCATCACGGAAAAGCGTCGAGGGCCGAAGCCAGAGTAGTCGGCGGAGCAAGAAACCCACCTCGTCAGCTGGATTGCAGGCATGCAGCGTGCAGGCTTGCCTGTCGGCGCATAACGGGTCCTTGAGCGCGCAAACAAGGTGTACGAGAAGCCTCATCGTGCAGTCACACGTGCTGGAACGCCGTTTAGCCCGCTCACCGAAGGCTGGTACCGGCGGTTTAAAACTCGCCACCCTGAGTTGGCACCACGCACAGCGCAGAAGATAGCTCGCGTACGAAACACGGTGGAGTATGACGCCGTCCGTGCTCTATTTCACGCCATCGCCAAGCGCGTGATCGAGTTAGGCTTGACGGGAGATCGTGTTTTAACATGGACGAGACTTCCTTTATGCCTATGGGTACGTCGACCAAGGTGATCGCTCTCAAGCGATCCCCCAACGTATGGAGCAAGGAGACGCGTCCCAACTTCCACATGACAGTGGTGGCTGCTGTAAACGCTGCGGGATCTGCGATTCCACCGCTAATTGTTCTACCAGGTAAACGCATTTACAAGACTGAGAAGACTAAGCTTTCCATCACGGGTGCACGGTGGATGGGTGCACCGAAGGGGTTCACTAACGGAATCATCTTTCGTCTGTGGTTGTCAATGTTTGCAGATGAAGTCACAAGACTTGGCGTTGAATTCCCCATCGTATTAGTGCTGGACAACAGCTCGACTCACCTTGACATGGGTACGTGCTGTACTACCTAAATACTATCATACTGTTTTAATTGTGTTTATCGGTTTGGACGGGTATTTCATTTTAGAGTCAATTGGCGCAGCGCACGACAAAGGAATTTTGCTGCTCGCGTTGCCACTAAATGCTACGCATATGTACCATCCGATAGATGTCGCCGAATTCAAGCCTTTCAAGAACGCAGTCACGGACGCATTGCAGTCGAAGCTGTACAATACAGCTGGCATGGTGCTGTCCAAAGGCCTCCATCCAGATTGCGTGTGCGGCGTACAAGACTGTCATTATTGAGCGGCCCAACAACGCCGTTAGCGGGTTTTCCTGCACCGGATTGCTTCCTCCATCGATCGCCAACATGACGAAGCGACTGAAGCTGTATTCTGACGGTGGAGCAAAAGGGCGATATTGGCACAAAAGATTAGCTGACGAGGAAGCGTGAGGAGGTTCGGTTGGAGTCGCGAAGTGACATACTGACGGTTCCACCTGCTGCTGACAAGACGGGTAAGAAAGCTCGAGTTACTGAAGATTTTATCGGTGTGCTGGTTGGCAATGACGATTTTGCTTAGCGTTCATCGTGAATAAAAATAGCAGTGTGCACTAAATTGATCACTTGCTTTTTGTTACTATTTGCTGGAATGCAACTGTTCGTATTTGCTGCACCAGTGGGTAGATAGTCAGAACGTCAATAGTATTTAGATCGCTTGAACTTCTGCAATAAATCTACGTCAGCACGAACTGCTAATTATTTGCTCTTGTGGCGCATGAGGTGTTTACCCATTTCAATCAATTTCGTGCTCTGAAATGGCACTTTCCGTTACAGTAGTTGGAATGCAATTTGCCGTCTTCATACCTTTAATGACTGAAAAAGACATGGATGCTGGGTCGAGCCCACGTACAGGAACAGCTGAAAAATTGATCCGACAGTCGTCATTCCCATTCCCGATGTAGCAAGACACGATTGAAAGCACATGATCGCGGCCAGTGCGTAAGGTAGCACGAAATGGTAAGAAATGAGGAGAGAGACGATGATGCGGAGCTGACGCCTCATTTCGTACCGGCGAAGAAACGAGTAGAACGGGTGTTGGTCGGACGACTCGTGTTTGAAGTGCCAATATGCGGAAGGTGAAAATCGACCGAGATGAAGTGATCGACGAAGTGAAGCCTCAGTTCGTGGTTTGCGGCGAGTCAAGCAGGACGATATTGGCAGCGAAGAGATCACTTTCTAATCTGCAAAAACCACGCAGATCTCAACAAAACCTCAGAGATGAAGAATGTTGAGTGGACGGGTTGACCAACTGGGCGGCTTTGAATACTGGGTGAGTGAACGGTTTGGACGACGTGGAAAACGAGGACGAAGCACGCAAACAGCGAAGTGTCATTCATTTTGGATACGGGCTAAAGGCATGTGGTTCCTTGCTCGTAGAACAACGTAGCCCCCAAATTGATGACTCGTGGCATGAACCACTGTCCCCAAGCCGTTAGTAAAGCAAGAAAAGCAAGAAAAGCAAACTTACTCAAGAGGCTGTATAGTCCGAGTTGAAAGGCTGCTAAAGTTGGCCGTGAATACAGGGAGCCGCGATGGAACTCCCCAGGTGGCATCATCTTGGCTACAGTGCATATATCGTAGCCGTTGCTCGGACCGTCAGGCGAAACTCGAGCACCGGAATTCTCGAGCACGTACGCTCCTCTCATATGGGATAACCTGTTGTAGACAATCCGGACGATTGGTCATGGAGGCACAGCCTCTTGTAGACAATCCGGACTATTGGTCAGACCAGATTCTCGGAGTGTGATGGATGAGTTCTTACTAGCAGCTTGACGAAGAACCATGGATGTAGTGCCTTGATTCATCGAGTAGAGAGAAGCTGCAGACTCGACCAGCCACGAGTTCCGAACTTGCCATGACACGGACGAGGGCCTTCTATCGTCGGGTAAGCGAGAAGTCCCCCAAGATGAAAGTCTAGTGTTCCGTCGGGAGCAGATCGAAGTCCAGCAGACAATTTCTAGCGAGCCACAAGCTTCGACATGGATATAGCCGATCCACGGCAGTGCTGCTTGCTTGGCGTTGCTCGCGTCGCAGACTGACTTAGGTAAAGGCGACGTGTGGCCTGCCCATTGTGACCCCCGAACCAAAATAAACCACGACGACAGCGGGGAACTCTGCCTACCGAAGATGCAAGAACTCAACCCCGGTAGTCTATCATCGCCTCTTAATTCTTGTCTGGTGCACCCATTCTTGTCTGTCGCTAGAGTTAGACTGGCATGAGTGGCACAGATTACATATCCGACTAGATCGTGCAGGCTTTTCATTTATTTTTCCAGGTAGTGCATACACTCGATAATGTACGTCATTTCCTGCAGCAGCCTGGCCTTTAGATCTCATCTCTTTTTTCAATTGCGGCATTCACCCTAGCGCTTAGCCCCACATGGTAGATTCTCAACTTATTTTATTTCTCAGTGAGTACATTGATATCGTTTATTTTTAGAGCTAGCGACTTCTTTGACAGTTCTGTCAGCAATAAATTCATCAGTGGCCAGAGAAGACCCCGCTTGTAAACTCCCTACACACATGTGTGTACTCTGTGTGCAAAACAGTTTTCATCGCGTCCCAATGCAGATGATAATGCGTGGGAACAAGCGTTGGTGCGCTGGGGAATTCTTCGAACGCAAAGGATCACATGGCGTCTCAGCACCTGGTTCATGAGACGGGACAAGCTGTGACCAGACGTAAAAGCGAGCGAATGCTTGAAATAATAGACGAAGCGCATGCGGCCACTCCTAAACCAACATTCGCTACCAGCTAAGGAGGCATCCCAGAACCTGGGATTTATGCTACGACCAGCGAAGTCAACAATCAGTGTTTACCTGATGGAGTGGTTGATCAATGACGGGCTTCCTCAATACATCACAACGAGCGAGTCGTGCAAAACATTAATTTCAGTTGCAACGGGAACCCTGAGGCAACAACGTCATCAGCATCTACATACCGCACCATGGTGGATGCGCAATTTTCTCTCTTTTGCAATATGGTATTAGCGCTGTTGATGCTAGAGTTCAAACTGGCATACTACATGCCGTTCTTCAATTTGCACCACTGTCGCGAGCCGCCTTGATTTAGGACGGTCCTCGAGGCGTATGACAGGCAGGTGCGTACTGGTGAGTAGATCAACACTAGCAACTCAATATAAAAAGAAATTAACTTGCTGGTTTCAAGGCTTTTTCACGACTGAGCTTTCCTGCTCTTGGGGCCGCCATCCTTCCGTCCTCCTTCCTATGCATGCGCACCATCCTCAGTAATCACTCCGTGCACCCCTTCCATCGTCTCCACACGCCGTTTTCCTTATCCTGGCCTTCTACATGTCCGTGCCTACCGTCCTCGCGATGCCTCGAAGCCGTCGCCGTCCGCGTTCCTTGGCGTGACTTCAAATTCGAAGATGGGGCCCCTGGTTCAGGGTCCCTCCAAACAGAGCCAAATGCTATGGTTGCGTCACGGAGCGCCATCCTCCGTAGCTGCGACAGGGCCACCAACTCATCCTCCTGTTGCTGTTCGGCACGAAGTTGAGCAACAATCCCGTCAAGCCGGATTGCTTCCGAACCAAGACGTTTGCCATCGGCACGAAGTTGAACAGCAATCCCGTCAAGCCGGATTGCTTCCGAGCCAAGACGTTTGCCATCGTTCTGACTCGGGACATCCTCCCCGACCGAACCGAGAGGCCATATCGTCTGTATTAATTCTAACTCAGTCGTACAGCGGCCGAGGGCGGATCGGCCTGTGTCCGGTTTCGAATTACCCTTTCACGGGTGTTACGCTGCTATTGTCGGCGCTTCCCGTTCAACCCACTCTACCTACCGCTGCGGTAGTTGATGAGTCTCCTATCATCGCAGGGTTTGCCGTTGGGGTTGACACAGATCTCAATATCGAGTGTGGTCTCTTCTCATAGGCTTCCATGGAGAATCTTCAGATCGGACATGACTCCAAATCCGTTACAACGTGTGCGCGAGTTGGATAGACTGAGGGAACAGCGGAAACGATCTAGCTGTTCAGAATCACAACTTAATCGCGATAGAGCACAAGACGCACCGCGAGCAGACGCCGCCGGGTTGGGCTTGCATTGGGCCGTATTCAGCATATCCGCAGCGTCGATTCCGCTGCAACACGCCTTTGGCGCGGCAATCTTACACCCTAGGATCGTTAGGAACAGCGCGATCGAGACGCTTCTGCCCAAAGATCACAACGAGAAGTCAAGGCCAACAAAACCCGAAAAGTGGTGAGGGATGATAATGCCGTGGCGCGTAGAAAGCGGCGCGAGGTTTTACCGCCCGACGAACACCGCGACATTAGCTTACGGGACGTTTCCGCTCATGTGTCTCAACGCAATCTAATGCCCGATGAGGAACGCCAGCAATTGAAGGACCGGGGGTAGGCGGTACGTGACAGAGTATCAGAAAGGGAAGAGAGCGCGCCGAGTTACATTGACGCACGAGGAAGTCGATCAGCGGAGAGAGACTGAACGTTTTCGTACAAGGGCTCGCCAGTACCGCGTGGGCTTAGCAAACCACGAAGATTTTGACACGTCTAGAGTACCCGGAGGCCGCCACTATATATCACGATACTTGGTCGACGACCGCGAAATCGAGAGGGTTTGCCAACACTGTCACGCGTGGAAATTTCCGGCCTGCCAGTTGTTGCCAGAATGGGTTGGTATCAGTTCCAACGGCGCGGAGAGCCCCGTCCAAATTACTGACACTTCAGTAACCCGAGGTTCAAGGAGTCAATCCGGGTTTACAACAACGTGTTTGCGTTTACTTCAAGGTGCGTCGCTATATCGCTCTCTTCAAGTTGATGAAAGCGTGATGAGGAGTGGTGTGAATAATTTTGAGTACAAGGGTTCGTTTGTCACCCACTTGGATCGTTATTACTTAAACGGGTGGTCTATGTTTGCACAAGTGTACATTAGCGACTCAGACATGAGGACTCGCGTGGAAAGCAGATTGGGGGTGACTGGTGGGCTACGAGACGATTGTAGACGTAGTTGATAGGGTTATGGTCGAGCCCTTACATGCAACAGTTTCTCAACGCACGTAAAATTTTGGTTCGCCATGCTGGATTTGAGTATGTGACTGCTATTGCCGAGTTCAAGCGCTGTCAAGAGGCGGGTACAGCTTTGCCTGAGGACAATCCGGCGCGGCGTTTGCGTGATTTCCTCCCCCACGACAACCATACGCTTCGCCTTCATGTTGCTCAGAACGCGAACACAGTAATGAATAACACTCCGACTGCTTCTGAGGTTGCAGCCATCGTGATAGATCAGAATGGAGCGGAACCTCGAGACATACTCCTGCATACGCATCGGGGGAATTCAAGCGAGTTTTCGAGACAAGTGACAGCTACGACCTCCTTCAGTACCCTCTTCTTTTTCCGTATGGAGACAAGGTTGGAATTATCACCTTTCATGCGTGGGTAATCGTGTGGACCGTCAGGGAATCCCATTAATAATCTCGCTCCTAGAGTTTGAGACCTAGCTCATTTACGATAGGACCGCAAGCGACTCTCCTATTCTACGTGGGGGCGGTTGACGCAGCAGTATTGTGTTGATCAATGGGCCAAATGCGAGCAGGAACGCTTGCGCTATATCGAATCGAACCAGCTCCAGTATCGACTATAGCAACTCCAGGGGATCTCCGACGCACTGCACAACGAATCCGTCTAATTTAATCGAATGGCTGCCGACGAGGAAGTTAGTTGTATAGCATCTCGGTCGGACATACGCCACGAAACCACAACAGGTGGTGATTCGACTGAGCCAGCCGCAGCGATCGAGCGCATGATTATTATTCCGCCGAAATTCACAGGTGGTCCTCGGTACATGTACCAGCGCTTGGACGCTATCGCTATCGTCAGGGAAACAGGAGGTCCTAATCTGTTAACCACTATGACCTGAAATTCCAACTGGCCGAAAATCAAGGAAAATATTAGACCGGGGGAGAAGTCTGCGGACAGACCCGAGATGATATACCGTGCGTTCAATGAAAAGCTGAAAACCCCTAGACGACGGATTATTTGGATTCAAGATGCCCGGGTTGTGGTGGCGTACCAGAAGTGTGGCCTTCCTCACGGTCATATCCTTCTCATTTTGAGGCCAGAGGATAAACACGTAAGTGCTGACGACGTGGACAAATTTGTCTCTGCAGAACTTCCGGATAAATAGATGTACCCAGAACTTTACGAGACGGTCATATCGAGTATACTGCACGGGCCATGTGGCCGGAAAACTCCTAATGGTCCGTGTATGAAGATCGGAAAATGCTCTAAGAAATTCCTCAAGTCGCTCGCGGAGAAACCGTGACGACTTAGGGAATACCCTGTGTACAGACACGGCGTCGTCCAGATGGAATTCTTGCTCACAGAAGGAAAGTTTGGGACAATGCGACCAATAATCAGTGGATCGTGCCATTTCTCTCAGAAGTACAACTGCCACATCAACGTCGAAGTATGTGCTACGAAAAAAGCAATTAAGTACATCTACAAGTACGTCTACAAAGGAGGGGCATGATTACAATAACCCTTAATGGAGAAGATATTGAAGCCGACGAGATTAATCAGTACCTACTGGGACGGTACATTTCGCTAGTGGAGGCTTGAAACCGGCTGTTCATGCATCTTACACAAGGGTCGACGCACTCTGTTGTAAACCTTCCCATTCATTTGGAAGACATGAACATGGTCGCCTATCGTGGTCATGAATTTAATGCCCAACTCCATAATCTGATCCGCCGGGGAAACAGAGCAATGCTGACAGAATTTTTTAAGCTGTGTGTGAACGATCCGGACGGTATTGCTGATCTGCTGTACAAGGATGTTCCGACGAAGTACAGGTAAGTCGAGAAGAGGTGGCAGCCGTATAAACAGTACGTGGCGTCGCTTGGCCGCATTTTTATGTTTCGCCTCAAGACCCGGATAGATTCTACCTGAGACTCTTCTGTGCAACCGGTGCTCCTCAAAGTCTTACACCGATCTCCTCACGGTAGATGATAACATACACCCTGTGTTTCGGAATGCAGCCTTCGCGCTTGGTTATCTTCAAGACGATTCAGATTGATTCGGCAGCCTAACTAAAGCGGCTGCTGTCAAGACCTATGACTGCGCTCACGCCCCAATCCGGTGACATATTCACCAACTACCCCGACGCTAGCCTGAACGCTGCGGCTTTCTCGCGAGCCTTTAAGGCGTCCAGGTACTCGTCGCTCAAGGAGTTCCTACTTACGAACCAAGACATGAGCAAGGGCCGATTCACCATGCCCAAGACCCCCGAGTGCGGGTTTACGGATCCCACCAGTGGCGCCGTGGTGCCGCTGCCTCAAGAGCTGGAGTGGTACGGCGGAAAAATGAACCACGACGGGCCTTGCGAGGTTTGGTGCGATAACGAAATCGTGCTGCCGTTCACCGCCAACTGTGCCGTGACGTATTCCGAGGGCAAGTTCCCGTACGAAAAAGCCAAGTGTGAGGGAAAAGTCGCCTCACCATGTATTGGATGTCGACGCTGCTTGAGTGGCAGGTCTACATCGACTGCGCGAAGATCGGCGAGGGTTCAGCGGCTTCCAATGACACCATGTCGGGTTCTACCCCAGCTACGACGCCCGCTACGGACTTTCCCCTGCGACTCAATCACCTTCGACTCAAACGCTGTCGCCTGATAACGGCACTGTCGGAGGTGAGGCAAGCTCAATCACCAAGCCGCAATGTAAGCACAAGTTGCAGCAGGTTTCGTCGAACTGAGGAATGACTTCGAGAAGCAGTGGTTTTGTTGTGTTTTCGAGAAAAGGTTGTGTCTAACGTACCGGTAGTGTTGGCGCGAATTACTGTCATCAATCCAAATGTGAAAGATTTTGTGATGCTAAGCGCTCATGCATGTGCGGGACGCTTGATAACAAGATGCCAATCTGCACACCCAAACTTTGACAGCAATGATAGTCGAGCGAATTTACAAAAGGGACTAAGCGAAAACTACGCTCCCCAGCTTAGCGTGTTGTACGTGGTCGTGAGTAGAACATTTTCTGAGTGAGAATCGTGGGCAGGAATGGCATCATAATAGGCAAAGCCATCGGGCAAGTCTGTCATGGTGGTGGTGGTTCTATTTTGATTTTGTTTTCCGTGTTCGACTGCCAGGTTGGTGATGTCTTGATGCGGCCGGCCGCTTGATATTAATAGGGTCTGTGTGCAACTTGCACACCATGTTGAAGTGCTGTCGTCAACAACACGCCGCCGTGTTAATCAGCGGAAGCGATCGAGGTCGAAGGTGCCCAACGATTGCAACCGCTGATACATGGATCGTCAATCCATTGCCCACCACCACTGCGAACCAGCAACAGCATCAGACTTGCTTGTTATTAATACCGGTATTAACATGTTGCTAAACGGATCCATTTTGCGCTTACGTCAACAGCTGGACACGCGCTGCGGGTCAGAGCTCCCACCGTCGTGACGACGAAGACGTCGAGCACGTCGAAAGGAAGTGGCCTTCTCCAAATTGGAGTCCAAAGCAGGTCTCTCGGTCATCGGAGGATTCGCCGGTACAGATTGACAGACACCAATAAAGAGGTCAACTTCTTCATACTCGTTATCACCAGTTCTTTCTATCTTTACTAAACAAATTATTCCACTATCTAAACCACTTCTCAATCCTCATACCCCTGCAGGAACAATACTATTAATTCCCAAGGTTATTGTCCAAACTGGGCTCATCCCCATTCACTTCGGCCATTATTCGCTAAAGTCTCTGGTGGCGAGTGGTTCACAATCCCACAGAGTTATGCCCATAGGCCTCAGCGCCCAAGTCGTCCGCTTCCTTCTCTAGCTCCAGCTCCCATGGCAGCCGCAGACTCGCGACCTCCAGGCGTCAAGCATCAGCAGCCAGAGATGCATCAGGTCCACGAGGTCACCGAGAGCTCCTCGGACGAAAGCGGTGACGAGGCGCCTGCCCGAACCACCGCAGAAGGAGAAGAAGGAGAAGAAGAGAAGATGCCTGAGCCTGATATCGTGGAGAAGATGCGCGCGGGCGTGTACATGCCTGATCCTGAGGAGCTCTACAAGACCAAGAACGTGGCCGACATGCACTACCTCTTCACGAACGACAAGCTCAAGGACGAGTCACCCGCCCTCGTCTTACGTTCAGACCCGTTCTGCATCCCTCGCGTGACGGACAACGTCCCCAACTACAGACCCATGCTCAACCCCTGAGCATCTTTTTAGGAGGACCAACTCCTTCCACGCAGCTTCAGGTTGGACCCGTTGGAGCAGGTCCCAAACGCCGGGGAACAAGCTGCAGCCAAGCAGGAGAGACGACTACCGCCGCTTCCTGGCAGCTCGTCATCATCTACGAGCGCTGGGAAGCACTTGCGGGCAAAACGAGTGCCTTCATGGGCACGATGCCCCGTCAGACGGAGTTTGCGGAGATTCCGGTCTCGGGAAGCTTTTCCAGAACCACGAGGTATTTCGCCCTTCCGTGCCAGTTCCACATGTGCCCAATTCTCCGTCGACGGATCGGAGACCGGCCGTGTCGGTGAAGAGTAGCAGATCGTTTTCTACGACGAGCTCCGAGAGTGATCAGACCGCGACGTCGCCTGGTGCGAGCGCCGCAGCGGCGTATTCCGACGCGATGTTGCTATCTTCTATTCAGCATACGCTGGATGTCACGACCGCAGCGCTCGCAGGTACTGCCAGCAGCATCCCTTCGCTCGACAACGCCGCTGACTCGACATCAGCGTACGAGATCCAGCAGCTCCAGCCGCTGGAATCTGTTGCAGAAACACTTACATTATTTGCCGAGCCGCGGCTCAGCGATGTCGGATGACAACCGGTCTATGGACGGACAATACTTCGGGCCTGGAGGGTATAATTCGTCGATGGGCTATGGTGCTGCCACTGCTGCCGCTACCGGAACGTTTGGCAGTCTGCTTTCACCGGCAAATGCCCAACCTGGTGTCCCGTATACGGGCGTCTTTATCGACAGTGGTGCGGCACAGAACGCCACCCAGAGTATGCAGACTTTTTCTTCCGCTCTCGGCTCGATTTCGATTACCACCCCCACCAACAATGCTGCCGGAATTCATTCAGGTTTGATCACCGCAGGGCGGAATCGTGAATTCCAGCGAGACGAACCCACGTCGTTCTGGAGCCAAGAAACCACGTGCGAAGAATGTGTTTCGGCCGTGCGCATCCCCGGGCTGCACGAAGGGAGCTCGTGGCAAGTCTGGACTGTGCCAGAAACACGGTGGTGGCAAACGCTGTGCAACACCTAGCTGTCCGAAGGGTGCACAAGGCAGCAGCACCATGTGCCTCTTTCACGGAGGTGGCTACCGCTGTACGGTAGACGGTTGCAATACAGGTGCTCGTGGCACTTCGGGCTTGTGTGCAAAACATGGTGGCTACAAGAAGGGTAAGACGGGAGCAACTGGTAAGCGTGGACCTGCTGTGGATGGCAGTGCCGCGAAGCGCGTACGGATCGACGACGCACAACCTCCTCCTGTAGCCTTTGTCAAAGCAGAATAACAAGGTCAATCGACCGTATTTAATGAGCGAACCTGTTGATCATGTACAGTAAGTAAGTGAGCTGGTACTACTGCGCTATGAGTTTGTTGGTTGCTTTCACGAGCTCTTTTACAGTCAGTGGCTCCATGCCTGAATGGCCTGCAGTCTGGACGATGTGGAATTCCGCGTCAGGCAAAACCTTGTGCAGCTCCCACGCCGTGTGCATTGGGCCCACCACATCATACCTGCAAAATTGCTGTCAGAATGCGTTCCTCTCAACAACTTGGTACAATGGCAGTGCCTGAAATCTTCATCTTACCTTCCTTGCACGATGACAGTTGGGATATGACGAATTTTGAATGCATTCGCAAGCAAGAAATCGTCCGTCTCGAGAAAACCTTTGTTGAACAGGTAGTGGTTCTCAATGCGTGCGAACGCTTCTGAAGCCTTCGTGTTAGCTGCGAGCTTGTTCTCCACGTCATCCTGCTAGCACAAACAACATCAATGTGTTCTTTAATCTACCGCTGCTAATTTTGAAAGTACACTTACTGGTGGAGAGAGGTTGCTAATCGAGCGCTCCCATGTTGCCCAGGCGATCGCGGCAGGGATGCGCACGGCTGGGTCATTGCTAGTTAGTCGTGTGTGGTATGCCGCAACAAGGTCAGCACGTTCGTGCTCGGGGATGGTATTCTGGAATGCCTCCCACCGATCAGGATACAAGAGGTTTGACCCACGCTAAGCCAAACATCAAATGGTGTTAACGGTTTCCAGCAAACTACATGAAAATTACCACCATGGCGTA
>JAAKBF010000036.1:0-70674 GCA_012656075.1 Phytophthora hibernalis
GAAGAACTTCTATCTGGGACCATGAATGAGAGAGGTTAGCCCAAGTTTACCATAATGGATGGCTCTCAGTCCACGCGCGTGAACCGGTGTCGGCCATTTCGTTCAGCTTCCCCGCAATATGTTCTGCCGAGAACGACAGATTGTACTCGAGTTCAAAGAGCAACAATAAGCGATTGTAGAGCTGCACGGTTGGGTGACGGCTAAGGCGGTTCGAATCCCATGCCACGGCGCTTGTGCTATCGATGTGAAAGCATACGTGTTTCGTGTGACCAGCTGCCTTGTCCATTCAATGTGGCCCCCAATGCAATGCAGCCATAACCGCGCTTTGAAGCTCGCGAACGTTGATTGAGTTTTCGTAAGAACCGGACTGCAGCGCCTCAATCTCCTCGTTTGCGTACTGGATTCTGATAAACTCGTGCAGCTGGGGTTCGAGGACAGCCAACCAGGACCCGGACGCGTCCGTGTAGACGTGTATGCTGAGCGTGATAGGACTGGAAAATTGTGCTACTGGGATTCCATTGAAGCGACCTTTGTTCTCAACCACAGCCAGAAACCACCGGAGATCCTCGATAACCTCGCGTACTAGCGCGCTCGACCCGAATGGTGGCCTGGAGATGGCAGCCGTATGGATTCGCTGATAAACGGCTCGTGCGGACGGAAACACGTTGCGACGTGCCGAAAGACACCAAGTAGCTTGTTCAGCTCCGTCTTTGTGACGCGTGTGGATGGAAGAAGTGACGCTATTCGAGATTGTGCCTTCTGAAGCTTATTGTCGGGGATGGAGACTGTTTCAGAGGATGTATCCCAGAGTAGTCCTAGCGCCTTGTTCTGTGACCTCCAAGGGTAAACGTTTTATCGTTGATGGCTGTCGGGCCGATAACCGTCGCAATGGCTTGGCGTAGTGCATTGCAAGCGGTTTGGCAGCGTTGGCCACGGGACTTCGACGCACGTGTGATCATCGCACCAGACGTTTCCCTGCAAGCGTCCAAAGTGATGGGCTGCATATTCATCAATTTTCGTAGACTCATAGAGGTCGTTGATGACGGTTCCGGCGAGGGTAGAACGCTGGGGATCCGCACCAACCGAAGCCGCAGGATAAGTCAACGACTACGTAGCCATCGTAGATGAATATGAACATGTGAACTTCCTGTTCGCGTACCGGCACGTGCCAGAACGCTCCGGAGACGTCTCCAAGCATCAAAAACATCTCCTCGTCGGGTGCCTAGATAATAACTCGAGTATGCGTCGTTCAATATCACGAGGTGGGTTGTACGTAATTGTAGGGAAGTTCTCACGATTGGTGAATTCGTTCACCAAAGCCCCATGTGGGTACGAGAATTCGTTAATAATGCGTGTATCGTTGCCGGCCTTGTCTACAACACCGATTGGGCTTACATACAGCTCCGGCCAGAGATCTAACACTCGCTCGTCAAGAACAAGATAGCTGCCGTCATGTTGCCCTTGTCGAATGTGTCGTCGAATAGCTGCGGCATGTACGCTAGCGCTTTTGTGGTTGGGAGGACGGTGCGGTTGCGTTCAGGGCTTGAAGTCATTCCAGCGTGGTCGAACACCCTCCCGAACGATGTCGTTCCATTGTATGTACGCGCCACGGTGAGACGAATTACGCGGCACTGGGACTTCGTAGAGCGCTTTGTTGGGTCTGCCGTCGACATCTGTTTGACCGCGAACACGTCGCACGAATTCGGGTAACCGGAGCTGGGAGGGAACAGCAAGATCTGACAAGAACGTGACGACGTTGACGACAATTTCGTTGTCTTGGGAATTTGGAGATGGACATACAAGACCGTAGGTTGCTGCAAACTCGTGTAGATGATCGAGCCTGTCGAGCTCGGAGATTTCGGCAAGCCGACCGAGTAGATTATGCGTGGACGACATAGAAGTTAGGCGATCATCTGAAATGCTTGTTCTGTTAGTATGATCTCCCAGGTATTACCGCCGGTTCCGTGGTAGTCAATCTTTCTTGGCCTCTGGTGCGCGGCCGTTGCACTTCTCTGTGATGTAGGCTTTCACCACCTCCGGCAGTCACCTTGGGGTGAAACTGTGCTCGCCGGTTATTGAAGCAGCCTCCATGGTCATTTCCGGAGCATCCCATGTCCGAAATAGACTTCTTACACAGCTTTTTATCACCTTGGCGCGGAAGAGCTGTGAAAACTGGTGCCGGCACGGTTGGCTGTCGTCGTTGGTGCACTCTACGGCGATCTGTGTCCTGATTGTACTGGCTGCGATACAGCGCAGTGTCGACGCTGCGGTGGGAGCGACGTAGGTCCATCAGCTCCAGCAACCCCTTGCTGCGGTGGGAACGACGTAGGTCCATCAGCTCCAGTCTTGTTCTACTCTCCAGGTCGCGGGCCACAATATGACTGCGAAATTTCCCAAACTTGTTAGTGATCTAGAAAGCCATCAACTTGTAGTGCATATGTAATTGGGTCAGCCTTAATGACTCGTAGCGGTTCCGCTAAAGCCACCGACACAACCTGCACTTCTGTCATGACACTCAACCATGTGCCGCGGAAATTGACTTCGTATCGCGTGACAACACCGTAAGTCCACTGACCTAGATCTGGGGCCGTTGGTTGGACGAACGTGACAGGGTGGGCTATGTTGCTCCCTGGCCTCGGGCTCGCCTCGGGCGAGTCGACTGCGCGAATCTCGAGCACGGAGACTGGTTCCAAGAATTCTTGTCCGTCATCCTCAACATCAGCACCCACAACGCGCACACTTGCCTTGTTGCCATCCATGCTATGCAGACGCACGTAGCAGAACTCCGTCAACTCGGGGGCGTGAACGGGACCGATGAACGCGACGGTGTTGGAGGCAAGACGACGTGGAGCCATGGCTAGGACGTGAAGAGGCGGGAAAACTGGGTGCGGCGGTTGTGAGAAGTGGCTTGAACGCTGGAAAGGACGCTTGTCGCACTCCGACGCAGAAGCAAAGTGACGCCTAGCAGCCACCGCAGCTCGGTCCTACCTAACTATAGCACTCTAAACCTCGGGTTCTTACCACGTATCGTCAAACGGATCATCCTTATCGGATGGTCACCAGCTCCTGCTGGACGGTGAAGCGCACGCATTCACGTCGCTCCCGAACGGAATTTCGGCAGCAGCAGGAGCGGCAATGTTTGACGATTGTTGGGGATTACGGGAATACGAGGGACGTGTGGTTGATGATGGCGCATCGCTGGAATTAACTATGCTTGGGTTGTCGGCGGTGGCCACGAACACACAACCACTATATACTACCAGTACGTCGTTGTCGGCGACAGGAAAAATAGAGACGGTATACCGAATTCACCTTCGGGTGGTGCTAACCGAGGATGAAAACGGTGGTGAGGACTATCTGTCGGTTTCCGGTGATGTGTCTTCGGCGCGGTGTCCAACCGTGTCGACGCTAAACTCCAACGGGAATGTGTCGATGCTGTCGTGGTGCCAAATATTAGAGATGGACTTGATGTATATCGGACTGCCACGGTCGCAGTACTGAATTGGTGAAAACCTCGTCAGCGAACCTTAGTCATAAACGTAGTGTCGGATGGATGGTGGTGGTACCAGAAATGTTCCAGAGCGACGAAGCAGAAGGCGGGACACGATCAGTTGGTAAGTTGTCTAGACTGATCAATTGAAACGCACATACTCATTAAAATGGTGCTACGATAAAAATCGTAGCACATCCTCACTAGGATACTTGTTAGAATCATTCAGCGCTTGGCTTGCATCATGTTACTACGCTCGGCTTTGGTTGAATCATCAACGTCTGCATTAGAAATTTCATTTTCAAAATTCACAATCAGCTAAGCTTTATTTTGAATATAGGATCGGAACTGTGACTTTCCGACACTAAATTTAAGTCGGACGCAAATCATTTTGAGCATCCGGCACACTTGCCTCAAAATTTGAGACGACCAACCGCCTCTCCGTGGTGTCCGTGGCGCGTGTGACTTGGACAACAACGCTGGTCCTGCCAATTTGCACGGTGGTATTCAATATGATGCTAGTATAGGGAGCAAGTGGGGTATACGTGGTGATGCTCTTGAGGTTGCTGCGTTGGGGAACTTCAGTGTGTCCCTAGAGATGAATGCCTCGTCTAGGGGTCAAAATCGAGGCGAGGCCACAATTTTCAAATGTGGCGTGAGGAGAAAAGTGGTTACTCTACTGCAGCGATTTTTCCGATCAATTCTCATTCTCTACATGTATAATTTTGTTGTCTCGATCTGACGCGGTTGTCCTGGATTGCCGTTTCCGTACTCGAAGTTAATTTCTTCATCCATGGATCATGGAAATAACGAATTCACGTGCATTATATTCGTACGGATATCGGCATCGGACAGTATATGCCGCTACCTGTTGCAGCCAGACAGTATTATTGCTGATGTCTTCGATTTCCTGTCTCCTCCAGAATTTGTTTGCGAAGGCTCGCCGACTTGTTCTACCGAAACAGATCCGTCATGAGGATAAATCTACACGGTTGGAGAGAGCGGAATCACGGCAGCGTGTCCATGGTGAAAAATGGTGAATGGACAGGTTATTTGATTTCAAGTACCAAGGTATGAGGTGATCGGGCGGGTCATGCTTAACAGTTCAGCCAACTTATTATAGGGACACCGATGGAGCGCCCATTTTCCTCTACTTTTCGTGCCAGCAGCATAACAACGGTTGCTGCTGGTTTACTGTGAACGCTCACTGACGTTGGCACCCTCGCAAAAGAAATGCGTGTTGAGGATAAAGTCGAAGCGGTAGGAATGAGGGAAATCGGGGAAGTGACAGCATGGACGACGATTTGGCTTTGGATTTCCGTGCTTTGCTGTGGTCGTACAGACTGCCCGAGATGGCTGACGGAAAGCACTGAGGACTCAACACGCATATGAATGGGGATGAGAATACCCGACAGTTCAGCCAATGGGACATCGGTGGAGCGTCAATTGTCCTCGAGTTTTCACCTGAGCGTCTGTTTGTAAGATCGAGAAAGCTGGATCATCGGCAAGTTGAAGTTTTCCAGCCAAGTCATGTTGGGTCTGTACTGGCTGGAAAATAATTATGGTTTGCTGCGCGAATGGCGTGCGGACCGGACGGTAGAATGTTCGGGATGAAGATATTCGTAGAATTTTGCCGCCTGGTTTAGAAATGAAAATTGGCGATGGTTTGTATTCTAGATCGCTCATTGCAGTTGGAAGAGTGCGAGCGACAGTGATATGCGGCGATACAATTAAAATCAAATGAACACGATGGAGTCATGCTCAGCAAGGATACTTGCTACCACATGCATAGAATAACACTCGACAACGTGGTGATGCATAACCGTTCTTCTCCAATGGATTGGTTGCACTACTTCATCTTCTCTGTTAAGTAAATCCAAAATATTGTAGGACATTTCTGCGGTTTCGCCAGTCAATCCTGCCGTACCGTCTCTGATGCATACTTTATCCAAGTCAATCACCCTTCGACATTCGTAACAATACGATTTGGACCCTCGACAGACCCCGACAGCCTCGGAGACTCACCAGCATGACGTCCTGCGTACGCGTGTCCAGCTGCCGCTTCTTGCGTCTGGGCTGTCGAAACGACCAGCACGAGCTCTTCTCCGCCTCCTACGCCAGGTGCGTCGGTCTGCAGCTCGAGCGACCGACTCCAGAAAACTAACAGCATTATGATACGCCTCGCCCTTTGATCTTGTCCTGCACTGCCACCGTGTCACCCATACACAGAAGCAACAAGCGCAGTGCCAAGGTACCTACTAGACCCGAGACACAGATTCGCAGCCCCATTCTCTCAGTCTACTGTCGTAGTGCTCCGTCCCACATCACTTTGCTGCTAGTTGTTGCAATAATATTGGGTTGTCGCACTCAAGAGATTCCTCTGCTTCTGTAGCTGCTGCGTTGCTTCCCGCACTGCTGTCCGGACCACGTGCCTCGGAGCTACTGCGGCTGCTCGTTGCACGTGCTCGTGGCGTTCGCGTCCGTCGCCGAAGCCGAAATGGCCTACACGGTGAGGACGTGGTGGTATGTGCGCGCTTTGAGGCTGCGGCGGCCGTGGCGGTTTCTGGTGCTGGGGCTGGAGAAGTGGTCACGGCCATGCCTGAACGCGCGCTGCAGATGTCGGGGAGCAGCTCGCAGAACGACTGGTGCCGTGCAGAGAAGGCAGCAGAGATCTACCAGCGACAGTTTCCAGAGGTGCGTACATGTACTTTTCAGCTGGTTGAAGGTGATCAGGAGAGTGGTTGTCTCTGTCAAGTTGACAGTGTCAACTACCAATCGTTCCTGGAGACAGCATCAATTGTGCCGCCCATCTGTTGAGTTTTGAATTTGCACCTGACTAACAATTCTTTTTTTCGACGTTGGTCTTGACATCAATTTACTGTGTTGTTGACGCTGTGATTTTCAAGAACACGGTCCTGTACGTGTTGAACAATCACCGCAGCCCGCAATGGTACTACAGCTATGAGAGTGGATCCACCAAAGCACATCGTGAAATGAGACACGTGCTCGCAGCGTACGTGTTCCAGCTACACCCGATCGCAGATCGACAGACTGATGGACATTTTCGGAGGACGCTTGTAGCGTGTGGCGACGGTGGCAGCTCGTCAGGCGTCGCCTTCCTTCACGATGGTGTCCTATCGGCGTCAGAACGACACACGTCGCGTAGGGCAAAAGCTGGGCAGCTGAATCGGAAGCTGCAGATTGGGTGGAAGATGATGGAGGAGAAGATGTAGCTGTAGGAGGTGGGGTAAGAAGAGCGACGGGGCCACAACCCATGGAGATCGAATTTGTGTTGTCAGCAGCAGAATTACCCGCTTTGCAAACGATAGCGCAACGAAACGAAGTGGATATTGACTACGCGGCTAACTTCCCAGATGCTATGCAGCGTACAGCCGATTCCAGCCACCCGACCGTGTCAGGAATATCTGTGTTGCGTAATGTAAACGAGCGGAAATCTTATGCCACTCCTTGTCCAGTGCAGCAGGCTGGAGAACCAGAGCCCAGTACGTCGTCACTGGCGCCCTCGCTAGGTTTTCCGTCGTCGAGACGGACGCTCGGATGCCCGATTTGCAGCGGATCGATCACGCTGCCAGCACACACATTGCACCCAGACACGATGGAAAAGCTGCAGCCGCTGCTACTACTTCAACTCTTCCTGCGCTTCGTACCGCTGGACGCGTTCGCCTTCTACTTTACGCCAATGGATTTCCGCATCCAGCGCCGATGGTTGGCCAAGATCCCACCTACCAGTCGGACACAGCCTCTGGATGTCGTGGCAGACGCCGCAGCTTACAATTTGGTAGCAGACATCGCGTCGGCGTTCTCGCTGAAAAGCTTCCTGCCTGGTCCTCTGCAACCTGATACTTTCGTGGTTACGGATCCTGCTCGGGAGCAGAATGTGCTACGTTCGTGTGCGGACCTGCTGCTGGACGCGTTCTCGTCGCAGCGGGTGCAGCAGATTTTGATGTCGGCGATTAACCCGGTTACCATTCAAGGGGTGGAGGTAGGAGCAAGTACGCCTACAGCAGTTGACTCGTGCGAGCAATTCAACCAACTCGTGGCAGATTTGTATGAGGAGCTGACGCAGCTGGTAGCCGCGCTACACCAATAGCTCCCAGTTTGGAGACCTCCATCGTGTTGGTCACGTTGGTCACGTTGGTGAACACGTCTCGGTCCTGGCGCTCGTGGACGACATCCTGTCTTTGGTTTACGCAGAGCCGAAGTACCGGTCGCTTCGCCAGGATGCGTCGACACTACTGCTTCGCAGGGACAATACACTCAGCGTGACGGTGCAGAATATGTTTCGAGCATTTATGAATCAGCAGCAACTGACTCGAGAGGCGTCGTGGTGTGGTAGTCGACCTGCCGGTGAACGAAATGGAAGGAGTGCAAGTACTGGTATACTACTGGCATCGGGGGTGGGTGGAGTTGACACCTCGTCATTTCACCAAGGTGGTCATTCAAGTCGCTTGAGTAATTTCAACGTGTTTGCGGATGGTGACCTTCGTGGACGGAAAAAAAAAGTAGGTGTAACGACTGGAACAGGCGATGGTTCTTGGTGCCGACATCGGTGTTCATCTCACCACCCACGAACGGTGACAGGTCCATTCCATCGTTGTTATTCGTCGTTACTTTTCTCCGTTTGCTCGCGAGCGTGGACGTGTTTGTACAAGGGGCCAAGTTGTCGTGAAGACAGTCATGGCCGCGACAACAGCTCCGCAACGATCAACTGAAGCGGGCACAGTGCTCCTGTTGGACGGTGAAGCGCACGCATTCACGTCGCTCCCGAACGGAATTTCGGCAGCAGCAGGAGCGGCAATGTTTGACGATTGTTGGGGATTACGGGAATACGAGGGACGTGTGGTTGATGATGGCGCATCGCTGGAATTAACTATGCTTGGGTTGTCGGCGGTGGCCACGAACACACAACCACTATATACTACCAGTACGTCGTTGTCGGCGACAGGAAAAATAGAGACGGTATACCGAATTCACCTTCGGGTGGTGCTAACCGAGGATGAAAACGGTGGTGAGGACTATCTGTCGGTTTCCGGTGATGTGTCTTCGGCGCGGTGTCCAACCGTGTCGACGCTAAACTCCAACGGGAATGTGTCGATGCTGTCGTGGTGCCAAATATTAGAGATGGACTTGATGTATATCGGACTGCCACGGTCGCAGTACTGAATTGGTGAAAACCTCGTCAGCGAACCTTAGTCATAAACGTAGTGTCGGATGGATGGTGGTGGTACCAGAAATGTTCCAGAGCGACGAAGCAGAAGGCGGGACACGATCAGTTGGTAAATTGTCTAGACTGATCAATTGAAACGCACATACTCATTAAAATGGTGCTACGATAAAAATCGTAGCACATCCTCACTAGGATACTTGTTAGAATCATTCAGCGCTTGGCTTGCATCATGTTACTACGCTCGGCTTTGGTTGAATCATCAACGTCTGCATTAGAAATTTCATTTTCAAAATTCACAATCAGCTAAGCTTTATTTTGAATATAGGATCGGAACTGTGACTTTCCGACACTAAATTTAAGTCGGACGCAAATCATTTTGAGCATCCGGCACACTTGCCTCAAAATTTGAGACGACCAACCGCCTCTCCGTGGTGTCCGTGGCGCGTGGCGGGCTTGATGGGTTCGTCGATGACGACGACCTGGGCTTCGTGCACGCCGAACAACTCCGGCAGCACGTCCAGCAGCTCCGTGGCGCAGTCGACCTGCAGCTGGATCTGCTGCTGGCCCTGTCCGTCTTGGACAGCGACGAGCTGCAGGTTGCCCAGGCTTTTGCTAGCGTCTTTGATGTTGACCTCCTCAAAGTCCTCGAGACCTGTGACGAATGCGAGGCGCTTGCGGCCTTTGCGCAAAATCTTGGAGATGGTCACCTTGCAGTTCTCCTTCCGCTTGGCAGCCTCCTCGATCTTGTTGTTCTTCCTCTTGAAGGTCTTGTCCACCACTTCGAGGTGATACCCTCCGCGATCTACTGCTCCACCCCAGCAGCTCCACCACCGTGCGGTTGTACTTGGTGAGCACGAGGTCGGAGCGGCGCTCGGCTTGCACTCGTTGAACACGGGGCCGTACTCGCGGTACTCGGGCGGGAACGTGTCAATGGGAGAGTACACCACGCTATTAAACTTGGACTTGCCGTCTTCTTCCTGTTCTTCCTCCTCCTCGTCCGAGTCACTAGATTCCGGTCCGTTCTTCTTCACCAGTGCGTCGAAGAGCTTGGACTCCCTGCCCTCGGACTCGACCAGCACAGAGAGCACGCCGTCGAACTTCTCAGGGTTGTACGTGTCGTCGAAGGCCAGCAGACGCTGGTGGTTGAAGTTTGACTCCTTGTCCTCCTCCTCCTCTTCTTCTTCTTCTTCATCTTCGTTAGCGCCGTCGAACTGCTCATTCTCTGTTGGTTCAGGCCAGTACTTCATAGCACCGAGAACAGCTGCGCCTCGCAGCCCAGCGCCAGCGCTGCGCTCCAGCACACCGTCGATCTCGTGCAGCTTGTCGTCATTGTGCTTGCGGTAAAAGCGCGTGAAGCACTCGCGGTGCGGAGACATTTGGTGACGATCTCCTGCTTTGCCACTCGTTCACTGTCCGTGGAGTCTGCACTTGGAGAACATGCCGTTGACCTGCGCGCGCACTCGCCCGTCGACAAGCTGTCGGTGCACACGAGCAGCAATGACAGCCGCAGGACCAGCAGCAACAGCTGCCAGGCGTACTCCCAGGGCGACGAGGATGAGGCGCCCGCCGACTTCCGCTGCGTGCAACAGGCCAGCAGCTTCGGCGTGGAGCTGATGCTGCACATGCGCGAGAGCACTTTCCGCGACAGCCTCATGCCGGGCGGCGCGCACAACTCGAACTAGGACTCACACAGCGGCGGGCTACCCACGGAGTTGGGCAACGCGCTCATGCGCATGGACGACAGCTACCGCCGCGCGTACAACAGCAACCCGCGGCCGTCGGTGACCGCATCAGGTCCGACACCCGATGGCATCACGCCGCTGCTGCAGGCCGTGTGTGCGGGCGACATCGTCCTGGTCAAAGCGCTCGTGATCCAGGCCGGCACCGACATCCTGCGACGCGACCCATGTTCGGCCAGACGTCGCTGCACTTCGACATCCGCGACGGCCACCTGAACGTGGTGCAGGCGCTGCTCATGCCGCAGCTGCGCGGCTCCATCGTGAACGTGGTCGACAACAGGCGCAACACGGCGCTGCACCTGGACGCGGCAAGTCGCGCCACATGACGAAGCTGCTGCTCGAGTGCGGCGCCGACGTCAACTTCCTTAACATACTGTGGAACCAGGGATTGATAGTCATTTGATTTTGGATGAATGAATATTCATATTGCTTTCAGAATCGAATATGAATACGAATATTCATATTCATTCGTTTCAGCTCGCTTAAATGAATATTAATATTTGAACATATTAATACCCGTATTCAAGCGTACTTAGTGCGTTTCAGGTGATATGTTAAGATGGCTACATCGAAGTAGTTTGGCTGAAAGAAGGTGTTACAGGTTCTTACTACGAACCCGCCATTTATTCATACTTCGGCGGTGATCGGAACGACAATGTATTCTAGTATTTTAAAAGTCATAGCCTTAGTCTGCTCTAGTCTAAATCCGGTATTCCGTTCTTGTCAACCAAATATGTACGCTGCTGGTAGTTTCGAAGGAGCTATAATATAGCTCGAGTTGACAGCAGGATGAGGATGGATATTATCCATCCTCATCCTGCTGTCAACTGTAACTATATGAGTAGCTGCTGTTGCGCGCTGGGTAGTTGTACGTAAAAGAGTTTCGTGATCGCTGTTTCCTCTTGTTTTTGATTCTGAGTTCGTTTACCGTTTTACAAAAGTTGTTCAAAGAAAGCATCACCATGCATTACTGGGGGAATAACGATAAGATACAAACCCTTACTTAGCAGATAGTCACACGTCATTTCGAACATCATTGCTACACAAACGATACATTGTGTTCGACGCACTCCTCCATGACATCGAGCTCTGGGACTCGAGCACAGTACAGCGCTGTGGCTTCTTCTTCTAAAATAAGTGGAAGCAGCAGCGGAAACGAGACCAATGGACATGAAACCATAAAGTAAACGTTGCTTGAGGCTTGAGGCCTGAAGCGTGCAGTTTGTGTATATTTTTGACAAGCATATTCATTTATATTCAAATGTATGAATATGACCTCCGCCCGTCGACCTCGTTCGAGTTAACCAGATCAAATATGAATATTAATATTCATGCGAATATTTGAAAATATTCAAATATATATGCCATTTGACTATCAATCCCTGAGTTGGAGTTGGAACACCACAAAAGTGTGGCCCACAAACGTTTTCTTTCATGCAACATTTCTTAATGTTGAACGAATGTTAACCCAGGTTACGCTTACGCAGTACCGTGGAATTAATCCGTTGGAGCTGTCCATCCCAGTATAACTGACTTAGCTGTGTATACTTTAGTTAACCTAGGTGGCTCGCGAAAGGGTTATTATTCAAGTCGGGATAAGTTTCAAAAATGAAAGTGATATTCTGTCAATTTCAACAGGGCGATTTCATCTTTTCGCTTGCTGCATGGACTTCTCATTGAATTTCATTACTTAAGTACACTTTTCAATTCCACCTTCTTATGCGTTTGCTTCCATTTGGCAACGTCTCGTTTCTTACGTCAGTGTGATGTGCGAGTAATCGCTGCTACCAAAGTTCTCATGGCACCGGCGACACACAACCATGCTCGTGGTGTGACCGCCGAAGGTTTCCACATTCTGTTTCGACCAACAAGATGCGCATGCGCGGTACAAGCAAATCTGGCAGCGTTTCGATCTGCGGGTCGGTGCATCCAGCAGACGCATCCGAAGACGCTTCGTACAGGCCACACAACGCGAGTTGCGCGTTTCCGCTTGGTTGCGGTAGTCTTGACTACCGGTAGAGCGACTGCAAATACTAGCATTGGGACTCATGCCAAATGCGCTCGTCTGATGTTGTCGCTGTTGCACCAGATCTGGTAGACGGTGGAGACTCTTTGCGAGTGACATCAGTCGTGCGCGTACAGTCTGACAGTCAGCGTAGCGTTCAAACCGGTATCCGTAGCGGTGAACGTAGCGTGGAAGCTCACGCGGACTCTAGGCTCGCGGCTCCCCACCGTCTGAGGCAAAGGTTCGACTAGGTATGCTGCAGTGATGCCGTGTAGTTGCGTAACGCGCTCCTTTTTCATCTTTCCGGCGGTCAGTTCGCTTTCGGGTATGGAGCTCATCACAATCGTGAAGCCTGTCGAGTCGTCGACGTTAGCTGAAGAAGTTGATGACTCGAGCGATCCGTACGTCGCGAAAGGACTGGCAGGTGCGACCGAGCGTGGTCGGAAGTGCTCGAGGAAGCACCACTCTTCGTTGCGTGCAAACCGGCGAGAGCGAGCAAAGCACGCGGTTCGCACTGCGACGTGGTCGTCGGCGTGTAGACGGAAGCTTTTGGCTTCGAATTCGTCGTCATCGCTGTCATCGCAGTCGGAATCGTTGTCGAAACCTCGCGGCTGCACTTCATGGACAATGGAGCCGTAGATGAACTGGTCTCCCAGGAAGTCTCTGGCCACGGCGTTGTAGTCGCTCTCGGTCCGCGGGCGCAGTAGTGGCTCGATATCGCTGGGCTCGCAGGCGACTTCGCCCGTTGTGAGCACCTCGAAGTCTTCGCCAGCAGTGCCCGTTTTCCGCGAGAGCAGGGCAAAGCCCGATATATCTTTACAGTCCCACATGACGGAGGGTACTCGAAGCAGCCTTCCACGGCGACTAGCTCGACTGGCGTTGTATGCACGTTGCACCAATTCGGCGTCAGACACGCGAACTTTGCGTGCACTATGCAAATCTGTAGGTCCGTCAGATTCGAAGCCACACGACGATACGGCTGGTGACGGTCTGTCGGCAGGAACCGTTCGCATTGAACTGGTCAAATGTGGTCGGCGTCGACGAGATTCCATGAGGTTTGAGGGCCAGCACGAGTCGTCTAGCTCTCCTAGAACTGGGAGGTCATCGTTCCGTGGGCTGCAGTCATGGTGTTCATTGTTGCGGGAGTTTAGCGGAGACTGCTTCTGACGGGAGACAAAGGCAAGTGGATGGGCATCGGGATGCGAGCAGTGGACCACGAACGAACGAAGCTTACGAGGCGGGATGGACTTGGCGAGGCAAGTGGTGAATCGAGTTGTGGTCTGCTGCACAGACACGCGCGACTCGACTCGGAACGAGAGAAGGTTGCGGAAGAGAGGTCTGACGGTGCTTGACTTTCGAGGCTTTGATTGCTCTGGACTGCTGTCTAGGTGCGTAACGCAGTGCACCCGCCGAAAAGCTCAGAAAGTGTCGGATGAGCAGAGCTCACTGAGCACGCACGCCTCAACGCTTGTGGCTGGTGCTTGAGTTGCGTTTGCAGTGAAATATTTAATGGAGTGGTGCTGTTTTCCAGGTTTCAGTGTCCTTCTGGACACTAACGTCCCACTCCATTAGCAGAAAGGATGCTCGAACTGTGCTCGACATACCGAGGTTTGTATGGGTTCGAAATGGGCTCGATATGCTGTGGTTTGTATGCGACTGAACTGTGTTAGACTTAATATGGATTCGTGTCCTGGGTCAAGCAAGACCTTGATGGTGGAGGTGTTCGTTCATATACTTAGTAGGAGCGTACAAGGTTCTCCCTGAGAATTTATCAGTGAAAGGAAGACCCGCCGGATTCTCTTTGCAATGGATACTCTGCTGGCCGCAACCGTTGCTTGGTAGCCCCACATTGCCGTGTCGACGATCGTACTATATGAGCACCGATAATACGGAGACGCTTCGTTCGCTACGGCGTTGCTTTGATATCCAACATTTGCTTGGGTCGCAACGGCCGACTACGAGGCGTAACACAGCTTGCCATCGCGAGAATACTGAGTGAGCTGCTGGCTCTTGGAGTTTTGCATAGGCGCGGCTGTATATGTTGAAGTTGTTTTGCGCTTCGTCAACAGCATTCGCTAGTTTGCCACAGAGAAGCTGGGTCGAATGGGTGTTCACGGACAAAAGACAGCATGTCGCGCGTGGTGTACGTGGCTCATGAGGTGAGTTGCGTGAAGTCAACGGGGATCCGGACACGGAGAAGTTCTAGAACAAAGGAAGAACTACCATTTCACACCGGTACTTCGTCATGATTTGTGGCTCACTTCTCACCACGAACGACAGCGTCGTACGACTTAAGGGTTAACTCAGCGAACAAAACTATTTTCCACTCCAGGTGCTGTCGTCGATGAAGTACTCGAGTCACTGCGCCGGTGTCATGACAAGTGGTATCATACCAGTCAGAGAATTCCAGAGCGCGCCTCGGGGTCAGATACCTTTTACGCGCAATCCGTCTTGATCTCTCAGACGCTGTACGACCACAAGGAGATCAAAGGCAGACATCATTTGCTAGAAAATATGTAAGCTTCGTCACTAGCATTCGCTAGTTTGCAACAAAGAATCTTGGTATTATAGTACGGGTGTTCACGGGCTTGTCGCGCGTGATGTGCGTGGTCCACGAGGTGAGTCACGTGAAGTCAACGGAGCTCTGGAAATGGAGAAATTATGGAGAAATTCTGGAACCAGGAAGCTACCGGGACCGTTTCATATCAGCACTTCGCCAGTCTCGCTCGCCACGAACGACGGGGTTAACTCAGCAAACAAAACTATTTTCCACTCCAGATGCTGTCGTCGACGAAGTTCGAGCTACTGCGCTGGTGACAAATACTGTACCAGTCGTGGATTTCCAGACTACGCAAGTTTCACACGCTTCGGTCAGATAGAGGTTCCTGCGCGCAATCCGCCTTGAGCTGTTGGACACTACAGGACCGCTGGGATGTCAAGGGCAGACATCGTCTGGTAAAAAATATTTTGCCTGTCGGCACTTGAATTTGTTTGTTGTTAAGAAAGGAAAAGGAAATTGGCATGTGTGTACGAGCTCTTGGCTACAACTAATGTTTGATGAATTGGTTATCTATGGGATCTGAAGCTTTGCTTCTGCCTTGACTCTAATAATCTTGGATGCGATCTCTCCAAAACGATTCAGCGTATCGTACTGCGAACGTGTGATGTCCATCGCCTCGTTGTGCACGCAGCAAATGGAGCCCACCATAATTCCATCAGGACCCATGACAGGGATGCCACAGTAAAATTTGACGCCTTGCTTCGTGACGGGGTTTAAATTGTAAAACCGCACGTCGGCTTCCGGATTCCGCACAATGAAAGGTGCATCGCCCATTAGTAAGTGCTGGCAGAACGTGTGCTCACGAGGCAGTAGGGCTTGCGCGAACTGGCTGATCGTGCAGCTCAGAACCAATTGGTGGGTCTCGCCCACGATCGTGATCATCGTACAAAAGAACCCCAGCTCCCTGCTGAGAAAAGAGCAAATGATGTCCAACTCGGGCATCGGCTCGTTCAATTCCATGAGGCCGAACGTTTCAATGCATTTCAGTCGCACCAATTCGTTCTCAGGCATTGGGGCAGACGGCGAGGTTGTGTCCATGGGGTGAAGCGGGTACGTCCGCTGCTCGGCGTTGGCGAGCGCAGTCTGCTGCCGCTGGGGCCTCTTGAGCACGCCGATGAAAGTAGAATTGCACGGCCGTCATGTATTCTTCCTCCCCTTCTTCGCTGCCCGTGTCTTCCTCCTCGCTGCTATCGCTGTTGAATGTGCTCACAGTTACAGCATTTGAAGGTTCCAAGAGCATCTTGATCACTGAGACGGCCGCGTCTTTCGTGGCCTCGACCGCGAGGTCTTCACGCAGACTCTGACCTACAGGCAAAGACGGATCACTAGGAGCTGGATCGTCAACAATCTCCACCACACCCCGTCGACCAATTTGTACGTGAGAGAAGTCACAGCGATCCACCCACTCGAGACAGCGCTTGCAGACGCCCATCTGCGAGATGTGGCCGTTGTTCGTTTCCACGTTCTCGCGAGACCAGCACGACGTGCACACATTGTACGCGCAGAGTTGACAGCGGCGCGCAACGCGCATTAAAGTGCTCAACCGAAGACCTTTGGTGCACGAAATGCAGCGCGAGTTCTGCGCCTCTGAGACAGGCACTTCCGCAGTAACTGACTGTCGTGCAAACACTTGCGAACCCAAGCGGCGACGACGAACAACTTCAGAGAGGCGGGGAATTCCGCCAGCGAGAGCGAGTAGTCGGCTCCGCGCCATCTTATCCGTCGCCAATCCAGCAGCAGGATTGTCGTTTCCACCGTACAGAGCGTGGAACATCACGCGCACATTGGCAGTCTGTTCGTCCTCGGAAGCAGGTACAGTATCGACAACCAGCAGTGCAGTGACACCATCCAATTGATCCACGCGGCTTCCGACTGCCTTCCCGACTGCAAGTTCTTGCTCTGGGAGTGACAAGAGCGTCACTGAAAAACCTTGCGACGTATCTGGCTCAACTGTCGACTGTTGCTCAATCTCACTTGTCGGCTGGAAGTACTCGAGAAAACACCACTGTTCATTGCGTGCCAGCATCCTGGAACGCGTAAAGCATCCCGTTCTCACAGCAAGTTGATGACCTGTAGGTAATTGCGCCTGTCGTCCTTGGGGTTGAGCTCCGTCCACCACGTGGACGAGCGAGCCGTAGATGAATTGACTGCCGTACAGTCCCTTCATAGCAGCATTATAGTCACTCTCGTCACGGGAACAAAGCACTGTCACCAGTTCTTGTGGACTGCAAGCAATTCTACCGACTGAAAGAACCTCATAATTGTCACCTGAAGCACGTGAAGAGAGCTCAAAGTTCTCAGTTTCTGTATCAGGAGGTCCCAATTTCACACTTGGAGTGGTCTTTCTGGCCTCCCACGAGTCCGCGGGGTCGGTCAGTGCACGTTTGAGAGCCACTGCAGTACTGGAATTGAGTGCACGCTGTAGAAGCTCGTCATCGTCCACTAAAACCTTGTCTTGGGGAGATGAGATTGTGGTGCAGGCGTCCGACCGGTAGCTGGCCCGGATCTTGAATGGCATCGTTTGATGGTCGAAGGTGCTGCGTGTTTATAGGCGTCTGAAGGCGAACAAGAAGTGGCGAGGGTCTCTCAAATTGAAGAGTGAGAGTGGCTGGAACGAGGGAACTTTAGTTTTGGCACTCACGCTGAAGAGATGGTGAGAGGAGCAACTAATTTAAACAAGTAGATTCATGCCAGTTTTCACAACAGTAAGTAGATTGAACGTACCGTTCATCTACACGTACCGGTAGACCAAGCTCTTGTTGTATGAGCCTTGGAATGCATTGCTCGTACGCTTGCTTGACTTGATAAGCCGATTCTCTTCTTTTACCATATCTCCGGGGAGCATACAGCTACCAATTCCGGAATGGTCTCGACAGGTGCAGTCGGCATAAATGAAACGCAGGACATTAAACGAGCTACCGATGGGTTTTTACTGCTCGTATTGCAAGATCATAGTGCGGATTATTGTCCTCGCCCTAGACGTCTTGTTCAATCTACTTGTAAGTCTCAACAATCTACATGTACTTACGTCCTGAATCTACTTGTCTAGATTATTTGCTTGGAATACGAACGAAGCCGGCTGTGGGGAGCTTGACAAGTTGTGGCCCTTTAGCGAGGCATTAGTGCCCGATAAGATGTTGTGTGGCGCCAGAGAGCAGAGCACCAACTCGTTGCAGCAAAGTCTCCGTTGCCCACACGAATTCAACACGGCATATCTTCACTGATTAAAAAGGTCGCTTCGAAGGTGCAATTGCAGTCCAGAAGGCGTGGCGTGCCATTTTACGGTGACGGATTTCTTCTGGACTGCATGGTCAAAGTCCTGCATTGCTGGTGTCGCAGCGAGCTGTTCGTATTTCAACAGCTGGCGGGTTGCAGGGCCTTGCGTTATCAACCGCGCTGAACGGAGATACCTGCTGAAGATAGTTGCAGTGCTCTCTTGTCGCTTGCACCCTTGGGGTGCTGTTTTGACTAAAAACTTTTGAGATCGTGAGCGAATTCGGCGACAGCTACTCAAGTACAAGTCTGCGATCTTGCTTCTACACATGTGTGCGCACGATGAGTGCGGCAGGATCATCGAGGGATAGTTCATTCCGGTTATTCATCACTTCAACTCTGTTGTACGCAAATGTTCATGCTACTCTGCCGATCGCACTTGTACAATGGAGCTCTATGAGCAAATGTATTATCATGAATAACGCCAAGAAGCGTTGCATTGTCTGCACCTCAGCAGAATCATCATGTCAAAACCTTGTGTCGTGTCATCTGTACTTTACAGTGGTGGGAAGACGAATACCGACTTGGATGCCACGAATCCGTCAGCCTCCTCGCGAAGGAAGGTCACGAGCTCTCCGCGCCGTCTTACTGTTTGTCGGCCCACGAGATCGATGTCCACGGCGCAGACCCACTGCACCACATCAACGTTGCGATTCACCATGGCCTCGAGCAGTCCTTCAGTAGACACGAAACTTGTTTCTACCGGTGCCGATGCTTCTGAGGACGCTGCTGCCTTCAATTCTGCTTCCGATTCCACCTTCTCGTACACCATTTGAGGAGCAACAGTAGCTTGAAGCCAACGCAGCACACGAAGCTGGCCGTATCCAGCGGCTGCGTCGGCCATAGCACCTACGAGCGTCATCTTGCGAGGGCTGTCGGGCACCTTCCGGAAGAAGGTAAACTTCTCGTGCAGCCAAATTAGAATTCCGATCTGCCCACAGCGCGCAACAGCAATCAACGCGTCATTCCAGATTGTCAGTCTGCCCAGCTTTGCGTGTAGCTCCGACGCTGGCACGTTCAAAAAAATCTCGCAGTTACCGCAGATCCACGTGACGACGTCCAGGTGTCCCATAGCGCACGCCACATGGAGTGCGTACTCGACGCCATGGCGACGGAAACGCTCCTCGGTTCGCACAGGTTGAAATTTCAGGAACACGTACGTAAGGTAGGCAAACTGCCGGTACTTCACGCCCCACTCCACGATGGCTGAATCTCCCATAAGCGTTGCGCTGTGTGTTTGAAACCATTGAAGAACATCTCCAGCCTTGGTGTAGCGCATGATGGCTGTGAATGTCTGCTGCGTGAACAACTGGGGGTGCTTCACTCTATAAAGTTGTTTCATCACATATAGCTCGCCGCGCTGCGCTGCCCAAAGCGGCATCCAGTCGAGGTTTGATGACGACTCGGGACAGTATTGTACCGCAAGACGGACGAACTTTGTCTGCCAGTAAGGGCTTGATTTACATGGGAGCGCCCATGCAAAGAGTTCAAACCCAGCCCGTTTCTCCTCAGTGCTTGCTCGGACTCCAGCGACGCGGGCACCTATGCTGGGTCCGTCATTACCATTCGCAGTTGCAATTACTGCTGCAGTTTGTGCAGTGACAGCAGCCGTAACAGCAACAGTTGATGGTTCTGCGGCCAACTTAACACCACCGTTTATATCACCACTGTTTCTGCCTGAAAGAGCGGTGACGTCGATTGAATCATCGTCGGTGTTTCCGCGACCTACTACTGAGCGTAGAACAATTTCCCGCTCTTTTATGGATAGCGAAAAGTCGGTGATGCCAGTCCACGCTGCAATAACCACTCGATCATGCTGAAATGGCCCCGTGAGGCACAACGGTACAGAGTGCTACCATCCACGATATTTACCGGTCGAGAAGATTCCACCGACGTGAGGTTATCATACGACGATCGTCGTTTGATGTCCACTGACGAGAAGTCCGGCAGCATAGCATCAATTGCGTTGGAGGTAGCAGCACGATCTCGGCGCTCCCGGATCGGTTTCAATTCTTTCGATTCACTGGAAGGGCTATCTGAACGTTCCGCAATCCACTCCGCCATCTTGACATTTCCCGTAGACGCCGCAGCAATCAGCATTTGTGGTGACCAAATTCCAAGTTGCTCCACTACAAAGGATAGTAATTCTAGATTACCGCTTGTAGCTGCCTTCTCAGCCGCGCTGGAGGACAGTGCATATCTTTTCTCGATGGGTATACGCTCAGTAATGTACTTCACCAGCTCCAAATGTCCTGATCCAATGGCTGACTCCAATGTGCGCGGATCCAGCGGCATCCTCATTTCTTTATGCAAATACTGCAGCGTCTTGATGTTGCCGTGAGCTGCGACGCTCGGTAAAAATGCAGGTGAGCACGAAAACCGCGGGTACCGAGGCACCAACCAGCGAAGCACCTCTATATGCCCATTAGTCGCCGCTAAGTCCAGCACCATCGAGCGGCATCCGTCACTGCTGCGATGTTTGTGCATCCATTGCACCACCTCCAAGTGTCCATTTCCTGCCGCACTGCACATTCCAACGGCAGTGCCTCCTTCACGTCGATTTTCATGCAGAAACTTGACCACCTCCAAGTGTCCATTGGCCGCAGCCGTATCCATCGCCATACTGGTACACGGCCATCGTCCATCTTCATGCAGCATCTTGACCATAGCTAAATCTCCTTGTGCCGCTGCCGTATCCAGCGCGCGGTAGCGTCTTCTCTCCAATGACGAAGTCAGAGCTTCACGATCTTCCCATGGCAGCAAAGGATCTCTCTGGTCGTAGACCCCAGCCAGTAGTCCTGCTCGGGACGCGAAGACTTCTCGGAAACACTTGCGCGCCGGGAACACCGCGACCCAGTTCACAACCTGCAGCTTGGACTGCAGTGGCTGTACCATGAACACCTCCGTGTTTTGCACCTGTTTCTGCTCCTGTTCATGGAGCCACATGACGACTTGCAGTCGTCCGGCCGAGGCCGCAAACTCCATGGCCTTGTGTTTCTCGTACTGGCAGCAGCAGTGCAGCCACTGCACCACCTCCTGGTCTCCCTGTCTGGCTGCTTCGTACATAACTTCAGCTGGGAACTCGTACGGGCGTTGCGTGAGCTCCAGGCGAGCATTTCGCCTCGTTTCGAGGCATGTTCAGGCTTCCACACGTCGTTTCTCGCTTGTTTCTCGGATTTGATCAGCGTGCGATGGCTCAATCGGAAGCGCAAAAGTCGCTGCACCACCTCTGCACATCCATGTGCTGCCGCGCAGTGTAGAACGCTCGTGAAGCGGCGAGGCGCGTCTCCCAGAGACAATAAATGCGCGTGAGCATACAGGAAGCGCGTCAGCGGCTCGTACTGTGCGTCCAACGCGAAGACCAGCAGGCAGACAGCTTCGCGGGGCGTGAGACAATCCGTGACGCTTGTGAGAGCCGGCTCGGCGCCCAGCAGCAGCCGCCAGCGCCGCAAGAAGGACGCAGAGGAGCGCGGCATAATTGACCAGTATGGACGTGCTGCTCGAATGTACCAGAGTTTTGGTACGTTATGTAATGTAAACAACACTAATCTGGGGCGACAGATTGGGATTAGTGTGGAAGAACACAACTTATGAGACACTGTAAGAATGGCTACACTACAAGATCGCATCACTTCAACTTGATCCCATGAACATGAGTACGCCGACCAAGTTGCTTGTAGTAGACGAAGAGGCTTCGGATCAAGAGATAGAGAAGACAAAAGAGGAGGAACCAGGTCTGGATGAAGAGGACGACGCTGAGGTGACGCTGAACGAAGGCGCGGACGACACGATCGCCATTCTGGCACATGTGCGGGACAAGATCATCCCAATTCACTGCGGGTTCGGAACCCAGCAGGTTGCGTGGCTGGGCCATGTAGCCATTGCTCGGTTCGATGAGGACGGCCAGACACAAGGTTGGCTGGAGCTGGGCGTCCCCACGAAGATTATCAAGGACGGCAAACGCGAGCTCGGACTCACGGATGTGATCTGCGACGTGCTACAGGATCGAAGTCACGTCTACATTTCCACCTCGCTAGGATGAACACAACAAGAGATGTTGTACCAGAGTATATTGCTATACGCGTAGAAATGCTGCCAGTGCAGCTTTGGAGATGAAAATCCGTCTGTAGCGTTGCTTGCGTCGTCCAGAAATTTGTGCACCGCCTCGATCTCGTTGTCGTCGTAATATTGCAAACCCATTTGATGTCGGAGTAGATCTCTATCGATAAATTCCTTGACTGTAGCGTTGTCTTCATCGTCTTCAGTAGTTTTGGTGCTCAAAATCGACGATAGTTCACGTATTGAAACTTGGTCGGTACCATTGTCCGACATAACCCTGTACAGCAAGGTTAGTTACTTGTTGCAATCCTATTGCTATTGAACTACGATTACATGATTGCTTCGCCGAACTGCTCCTGCTCGCTCGTTTCCAGCATCTAACAGATCAACGTTCATTCGCATCAGCACCGCAGCCAAGTCAAACAAATCCTGCATCCAACCTTTGAGAGGAAAACTTTCTGGAAATCTGCGAGGTCGATGGTGTTGGAATCTGTGTAGTCGAACTCGTACACGAGCGCTTGCGCCTCTCCTTTCTCCATGGTGAAACCCAGCGCTCGCAAACATATATCCAGCTGTTTGACCGTCATCGTTTCTGAGCCTTCGGCTACCAGTTCGAAGACCACGCGACTTTCATCTTCCTGGGCCGCCGTCAGACGTTTGTCCTTGACTCGTTGCAGCACCGTCGCCATTGCCTTCGATTGCTTCAAATTCCTCACTGTATTCAGACACAACTTTCTTCAATCAAATCGGTTAGCAACGGTCAGCCAGAATAAACTGCAGCATTGTCGATCATGGCAACGGGACAGTTGAAACATATCCCTTTTTCGTGAACACTGGGACTTGAATCACATTGAGACTACAAACAGAACGCGTTGGTATTGATAATGGTTTAGGCGGATAATGTAGCATTGGTGCCTCCTTTGTCTGGAAATGTTGGAGTGCACACGATCCGGTAGTCGAGGGGCTGGCTGGGCCTCTAAGTGCGCTCTCTTCCAAATGCACCACAGTATGTGTGTTGCTACTAGTGCATTGCCGCCCACTACTACTGATACTGGACACTGCGTCGGAGCTACTGCTGTGGGCTGAGCTGTTTGACCGTTGGTTGCTCACTTTTGAAAACTCGGAATCATGTCGATACACTGAGGATGTCCTTGGAGATGGCGTCAGTGGTGCTAGTGATCGACGAAAGTGCGGTGGCAGTGCATCTAATGCTGTCGGATACACCATCGGCAGATTTGATCCTGGAATTTCCATGACCAAGCCACCCGATAGACGTCCAACGCCAGATATGCTGCTGCCTCTACCATTATCCCATGAACAAGACGATCGATGCCGCGCTCGAACTGTTACTCCTGCCTTGTCAGCGATCGTTGGGGTGCTCGGAGTATTTGACATGAGGTTGCCACCTACCTTCGGTGACATGATGTTGGCGAGGGGTTCTACTCGCATCGACGGTTGACTGGAGGCACTTCCGTCCATTGAAGCCAACATGGTGCTCAGAGTTCTGTTGGACTCGACCAACTGGGCATTGCGCTGGTTCTGAAGTTGTAGCTGTGTGAACGACACACTGTCCTGGTGATCTCGTGTGGGCAAGGCAGCCGCGTCGTAGATAAGTTCCTTAATGACACGCTGCTGGAATCGATCCGCGTAATTGCGTGGATTTACCACTGAGACACCATGCCGGTCTTGCATCAACAAATAAACACGAACAAAGTGTTCGACGCGCTTGCGAAGGTTCCATTGCTGGAGCATATCGATGAGTCCGAGATAGTACAAGCCTGGACCATGAACCTCGTCCACGCTCATACCCCTGTGCGCAAACTGAGGAAGCGATTTCTTAGATACGTTGCTTCCAGATGAGCGATAAACTCCACGACTGTTCTGATTGCCACCGCTACTGCTTCGGTTGCGGACGAAGTTCGCGTTTGCACTGAAGCGGTGGGAATCGCTGCTATTGCTGCGGCTACTTCGATTGGAGACTTGAAATTGACTGCCACCACTGCTTATACTGGAGCAGCTATCGTGAATAAATGCTGACGAGTCGAAGCTGTCAGAAGACGAATAGTGTGAAACGTTGAAGCTGCGGTGATGAATCCCCACCAGTAGACTGTAGTCGATGCAATTCACACTACACAGGAACTCTGAATCAGTCGTTAGCTGCATTGCCACAGCACGCGCCGTTGGATACGGCAGCGCCATGTGACGATTCCAGTTGAGGTCTTTGCCCACTTGATCGTACTGATGCTTCATGTTACCTTCACCGTGGACATTGCAAAGCTGGTCATGGCTACCACCGACTACATATTCCGCGTTGCAAAACTTGCATGTTGCGACAGTACCCGTGGGCTTGCGCCCCTCGAGCCTGCCAACCCACGATCCTTTCAGGTCAAAACGTTCGTGAATTTGGAGCGACGTAGCAAAGACGCTTTGCATAACCACAAAGAAGACAGTCTTGCCATACATGGTGAGGCCGTGGCACCCGAAAACCGCGTCATGAACGTGTCGGGGTTCCTCTTCATGAAGGTGTAGTAGTTTGGCAGGATGCTCAAAAGGAACTTCAGCTCTTCGTTCGTAAGAGTCTTCACCACGTATTTTCGATCCTCCGTGAAGTAGAAGAAAGCTCCACTTTTGCCTTCGCTCACTCGCTCCTTTGTGGTTTGCTTTAGCGAATTGCGATAGCTTGCGCTCGAGACCTTGGCCTCCTCCCGAAGACGTCGAAATACATGCGGCGCAAAGTCCTTGAACACCACACCTTCGGTTCGTGGTCCATGTGCCCGCTGGTCGTTGCGGTTTTCGAGAATTAACTCTTCTATCTGCGTGTAGCTCTCCTTTCGGTCACAATAGTCATCCTGGACTGAAGAACATTCAACGATCCCCTCCTCTAGTGAAGATCCAGACACGGAGACTGATCTCAAGGACGCCTCGACAGATGCTCGTGCTTGTCGTTCGGCTCGATCCACACTTTGACAAATTCCTTTCGTGGTATTAGTGACAATTTCCAGTCGAAGCGCCCAATTGATGTTGTCATCCCAATTTCCGTCTTGTGAAGGCAGATTCACCGTTCCATCCTTACGAAGCTGCTCAATAATCCTTAGGATGTTGGATGTCCTAGTCCAAATTAGAGCATGTACCATTCCTTTTGCGAGTAGTAGGCAAGATAGAATATGCCACACACGACAGCGAATGCCCCCTTTATCGGAACTCGAGCGCGGTAGCAGGCTGAAGACCGCGTAACATGCGAGCACCAGAGTCCAGTATCCGAAATAACAACCCACGTAGTACTTCAGGTGGCGCTGAATGCGCTTTCGCGAACGAAACGTGTCCGGAAGGCCCTTTACAAACGTGTTCCACGTGCGTACAATGGCGATCAGCGACGTGCAGTACACCACCACAATATACAAGGCAAAGAAAACTCCAGCTGTCAGCGTCCCGTTGGAGGCTTCATCCCTATCGGTTGTCTTACGCGGATGGTTGAGAAAGTCACCACTGGAACTCAGCCAGCAGAAGCCGAAAATCGCGTACCGCGTGTCATAGTGCGATATCACAGCGCACACGAGGCTCCATAGCCCCCGAAGATGTGGTACTTCGTCATCTGGCCCTTGGAAGCCGAGAACGGGTTCTTCAGGGCGAGAAGCAGGTCAATGGCGAAGATAAGCATGTACGTCTCCTGACCCGTGAGAAAAAGTCGACAATAATGCCGATATCGTTGCACTGCACGGAGCTAGAGGCTTGGTCCAACAGGTACAGGAACTGGTAGATCGCTCCATATAAACTCATGCCGAACATGATCCCCGCGGGGTGTTGTCGTAATGCCAGCACTTGCCAATAGGTTCCCACGACGTAGAAGCAACCGAGCAGTGAGGTCACCGAGGTTATAACCGGAAGCAGCATGCTCCCCGCGGGGCAGTCCGCTTCTTCCGAAGACGACATGTCGCCGGCCACCATCGTCAAACTAGAAACGACTCAGTTCCTTCGTTTCCAGCTGAAAGTGAGCAGCCCTCCGGACGCAAGTATCGTGGCTGGACTGGTGAGTACACCTAGAGTTGATGAATTGAGGTACCCTATTATAATACAACAACAACAGCTCTGTCAGTTTGAACAAGGAAGTCGGCATCCTCACTTGGAGGCGTACCAGTGAATCGGGTGAAAGCTGCTCGGCGCGTAGCAAAAGTCTGCTTTTGCTCCTCAGCGGCTCCTTTCAGATGTTTCCTGCTCGAGACTTGAACGCTGTAGAGCACGGCGCCTGTGCGCACAAAATGGCGTTCGTTGAGCCAAAAGAAAAGAGATCAACCGTTACGACGCCCGAGACTCCTGCCGGCGCTTTCTTCGACGGTTTGTTCCTCCTCCTTTCGCTTTTTCGAGCGTAATGCTGACCTTGCTACTGACTCCCTCCGGCCGCCTCAACTGGCAAAACGAGAGGACACCAAGAGAAGCAGCTTGGAGCTTCGCAGCGTTTTGTGGTCCTTCGGAAGTTTTGCTTTGCTTTGGAAGTTTTGTTGTTGTTAGCGGAGACTTTGCTCGACTTGCGATGGGCCACACAGTAGTAGGATACACCAGGGTGGTCCAAAATAGTCCGAGTCTCGTCGTAGCATTCCTCGAAAATGGCCGTTACGACTCGCGTCCGTGATTGACTCCGCCTTCCGACATATTCGCCGACGTCAAGATGCCGCCTTTCACCTGGTCATTAGCACCGCGATGATATATATCAAGCAGCTCAAGCTCCAAGTTCCCTCACCCGCGACGCCACAACTAGAGATGATGACCCGAAGACGTTGAAGGCACCCATACTCACACGTACACACGTGCAAACCCGGAGGAAGCGCAACCACTTCACATCGATTCAGCGCTTTCCTTGGATTTAGCTCTCGCGCGTGAAGTATTTGAGGCGCTGAACTCTCAGGCCAGATCTGGCTGCACGGCATTGCTGCCGGTCCGTATTCCGCTTATAAGTTGTATCCAGCATCAACAGCGGCGAGCACCACTAAGCAAACACGGCTGCTGCATTGCATTACCCAAACTTCAGCCGGCGACGAAGCCAGGCCTTGGTTATGTTGGCAAACGGGTATGCCAATGCCTAAAGTCTGAGTGGCACGACCCCCGCGTAAGGAGTAGGGGGTGGATGAAGAGCGCTGTATGACACTTTCTCGTCACAGACTCGGAGTACGTGGCGAGCGCTCGGAAACGAGGCCTCGTCACTCCATTGCGTTCCCGCCACCCGCATTATTGGGGCCATACAGCAGGAATCGTATGGTGCTGCCATATTCACCTGGAACGCAAGGTCTCCGTGGTTGAAGCCGAGTTATCAGAATTTGACAAAAACAGACCAGATTGAAGTTGCCTGAGATTGACAGTACAGTACTACTTTGGACATATCTTTTGTAAAATCGACCAGCTAAAACTACTTTAGTAGTTTGATAAAGAGGGAACCTACTACAAACGATATTACTTTCGTATCGGTCCATATAGTACTCTATAACTGCCATATATTACTAGAGAGCAAAACTGGCGATCTATTGTGCTGGAAGACGCACACCAACAAGGCTAAACTCCGATTTAAATCAAGAGAAGCTTGCGTTGAGCGTGTATTTCATGCACAGAGTGACGTTCGTAAGCGACATTGGCCGCACGATCGCGCACTTCGGCGTGCAGGATGTTTGAGACAGTTCTGCAGGCATAGAGCGCCGCTGAACTTGCGTCGAAGTGTCCAATCTCCAATTTCCTGCAGCTCAATAAACCTCTTCGTATCCCCGCCTGTCCGATCACGACGCCATAAAGTGCTTTTGCGGCCATGGTATATAATATTTAGAAAACAGTGCCATCTCCTCCATCGGGGGACTCAAGTCGCAACAGGACTCAAGTTGCAAGTTGCAGCAGAACTCAAGTTGCAGCAGCACCAGCAGAAAACGGCCTCGATCCAGCCACCGTGCAGCCAAGTTCGGGTTTCGAACGTCGCCGCTCAAGCCAAGCTCCATCTGATCGAATTTAGTTTACCCTCCCACCGTCCCTCTGTGGGGTTGCCATTCGACACCTTGCTCCTCAAGCAAGGCACCTTCTTGGCATTGGTCCTAACCAAATGAACCGTACATTACCGGTAACCCCCACGACTCCATGTTTGATTGAAAGCTTCATCAAACTTCTCTCTCTCTCTCTCTCTCTTGTTTCCAGCATCTAACAGATCGACGTTCATTCGCATTAGCACCGCGTCCAGGTCAAACAAATCATGCATCCAACGTTTGAGAGGAAAAATTTCTGGAAATGCGAGGTCGATGGTGTTGGAATCCGTGTTGTCGAACTCGTACACGAGCGCTTGCGCCTCTCCTTTCGCCATGGTGAAACTCAGCGCTCGCAAATTGTTTGACTTGTCATGGATTCCGAGCCTTCAGACCACGCGACTTTCATCTTCCTGGGCCGCTGCCAAACGTTTGTCCTTGCAACATTGTCGATATTGCCTTCCACTACTTCGAAATCATCACTGCACATCTAACATTATTCAATCCAGTGCTTACTAAGCTGCTAAGCACTGCTTAGCAGCGGTCAGCCAGAATAGCTGCAGCATTGTCGATCCTCGGCGAGTGTACCTTGCCAAAACATGCTCGTAAAACAAGTACCGGTAATTCATTCAATAGCTGGTCCATGGACCATCACAACAGATTAAAAGGCTCCAAAGGATCCATGTCCCTGCTTACTAGCGCGAGAGGATCTCGACCGCATCCGCCTTCTCCTCCGAGAGCTCCTTGGCCGTGGCCTTCATCATGGCGTCGATGCGAGAGGAGATGGGCAGTCCGTTGACGACCTCGTACTTGCCGTCCTTGCACGTGACGGGGAACGAGTAGATGAGCCCTCGGGCACGCCGTACGTGTTGCCGTCCGAGCAGATGGCCATGGACACGTACTCGCCGGGCTTGGAGCCCTTGAACCAGTCGCGCAGGTGGGCGCCGATGGCCGCGGCCGCCGACATGGCGCTCGAGAGCTTGCGCGCCTTGATGATGGCCGCGCCGCGCTCCTGCACGTCCTTGACGAGCGTCTGCTCGATCCAGTTCTTGTCTGTCACGAGCGTGTCCAGTGACGCGCTCTGCGTGGCACCTGGGAGCGTCACCTCGGCGTACGTCACGTCGGGCACTTGCGTGCTCGAGTGGTTGCCCCAGATCACGACCTTGTTCACGTCCTTGGCCGAGACTTTGCTGCTCTGCGTCGCGTTCACCTTCTCCACGAGGAACGAGCGCAGCCGCTCGTGGTCCAGCCGCGTGAGCGCCGAGAAGTTGCGGCGCGGGATGCTGGGCGCGTTCTCCATGGCGATGAGGCAGTTGGTGTTGGCTGGGTTGGCCACCACGAGCACCTTGACGTCGCGGCTGGCGAACTGCTCGATGGCCGCGCCCTGCGCCTTGAAGATGGCCACGTTCTTCTCGATCAGGTCCTTGCGCTGCATGCCCTGCTTGCGCGGGAAGCCGCCCACGAGGATGGCCACGTCCGCGTCCTTGAACGCCACCTCCAGGTCCGCCGTGGGGGTGATGGCGTCCACCAGGTTGAAGGCGCAGTCCTGCAGCTCCATCTTGACGCCCTCCAGCGCCTCCTGCGCGGGCGCGATGTCCAGCAGCCGCAGATCCACGCGCTGCTCGGGGCCGAACACGTGACCGATGCAGACTACAAGTACAAGCAGCTGTGAAACCTTAGACACCAAAGAGAGGGAGGTGCACACGTACGCAGAGGCAGCAGCGAGTACGCGATCTGGCCGGCGGCGCCGGATACGACGATCTTCAGGGCGGTCATGGTAATGCGGAAAAGGGGATGGCTTGAGGTTCTTTTGATCTGCGCTCGTCACGGCAAATTCCGAAGTGAGGATGGATCGCAGGTTGCACTTCTATTTGGATGATGTGCTGGAATGACTGCATCGTTTGGTGGTTTGACTTGGTTTTAGTAAGAACATCCAATCAAGCTGAGGCGGAGAAGCGGACTGAGGATTTGCACCTGCTCAAGATCCACGACGATTTGGCCAGCTCCCCGGATTCGACTCCAAGCAGCATTCCACGGCGGAAAAGCTGGTGAGCATTCGAGTCGAATCGATGTCAGAATGATGGGAAACCGGTAACCTCAACTTGAGCGCGCAAAATCGGGTTCCGCAGAATGTGCTTTTGAAAAGCAGCTTTTCGATCGAAGCTACATCTAGTTTCGTTGTCCATAACTTAGCGCAGTTGTATCCCTACCATGCATCTTGCACATGTATCACGCGTGAACATGTTCACGAACATGCCAATGTTTCCTGGTGTAGAGATACTCGTATTGTTCTGGTCTAGCAGAGTCATCCTCCGCGTATTGCTCTTCGCGGAGTCATGCCAATCGTTGCAATCTCGTACATGTACATGCTACATTATACGACTGAAAGGAACATGCAAGGCCGCATTAAACTTGTCGAAGGCAAGGAGTACCACTTGTGATCCGGATCGTAGACAGGTTCGATAGTAGTACGATTACTTTTTCGAGCTGATATAGTATCTCGCTATTAGTGCTTTTCCTGAGCTGTTATTATAGTATCAGTTTCCTCCAAATAGAGTGCTATTAAAATGGTACTTTAGCAGTTGACTTGTAAAGTCGACCACCGAAAAAGGTGTCCACCAAAATGCGCGCGACAAACTCTTGACGAAGGCTCTTTTGGCTGGCAGAGTGATAACAGGGAAAGCTGAGATTCCGACAGCAACGAGGTTTGGCTCGCATTTCCTGGGCTTAAGCCTGCTGACTGCTGCAACATGAGACCTGCTGCAAAATGGAGACGACTTCCATTGACTTGAAAACACAATTTCTTCAGCTCCGTTCTCATCGCTTATCCGCTGCGCTCACCAGCTTCATTCCCTACGCATAGAAGTACACCATTCAGATCTAAGTGCTGCTACTCAGAGGTCGGAATTAAATGGAACAATTATAATACATGTAGTACACAAAATACAGTGTACCGGTACAGTACATGTATTGTGCCTTTCTTTTATTTTGGCTAAATGGACATGAAAAACTATGTTTTTCCCGAGCTCTTTGATAAGTGTGTAGGGGTTCATAGTAGGATTAAAACTATGTTTTAACGCCCTTAGTCAGGATTAACAACAAACACGTGGTGACCAATGAACCCTTGATGAAGTGCTCAAAGGCTTTGACGCGCTGAATCAAAGTGTCATTTTCTTTGCAAAGGCCCGAATGCCGCTGCTCTGACCGGCATTCGGGTTTTCGAGCAAAACCATACATTGAAAGTCTTAATAAACATAAACATGTCATGCAGCATCAAGACTCAACGCAAGCGCTCGATTTGAAGCCTTATTATGCGGCCCGATTAAGATGCAGTAAAGACAATACCACAGCACCAGTATTATTCCCGCCACTATTATAAAAGTATCATTTACACTACAACATACCGGTAACATGGGCTCAGGTTTGAAGGGCTAGCCTCGATATTTGAATGTAGCGTCTAATATGAATATTGCTGTATATTACTAGTAGTATTGTGCGAGCGCCTTAAGTCAGTGACTGACTGCCTGTGAGGCGTCACTGCCTGGCAGCGCCATATACTCCAATGGTGGAGCACCCTTGACATTGGTGCCATCCACAGCCTGGATTCCAGACTCACCATCTCAATTAATTTCCCGTCTAATCCTTGAGCTTTTTAAATCGACATTTTAGCTTATTGACCACCTCCGATTTATATAGGAGGACAAAGCCAGATTAAGAAGCCCGATTAGTCGGACAAAATAGTAGAAAGGCACAATAAATAATTAATTGGGTTCTTCAATTAAAATATTAATTATTGAGTTTCGTCGATTCCAATACAATATTTTATTGCCACAATATTGACAATAAATACGGCAAAAAGTAGAACGCCTTGGCCGTCATGAGCGAATCGAAATTGGCGGTGCAAACGAGGAGCTCACGAGCCCCGATGTACGTCATCTCCCAAAATGCCGACCCAAACCCCCAACTTGACCCGTATACGACCCAGGAGAAAGTCTGTTGAAATACACATGTGCTTGAAAACACACTCCATACCAGGAAGATTCTGACTGGGTCGGACTCCTTCCAACCTGTACAGGTAAAAACGGTATGAGGTTTTTATTTAACCTTACTTTGAGTCTGTCCATTTGAACCATCCACACATCCCAACAGTCCGCCTCCCCGACAGACCGCCGCGAGTCGGGGCCCGACCAGCGCCAGTGTAGGCCGAGCTGCCCAGCCGCCATGACTCCCCGACGACGCCAGACGTGGTCGACCTGCTTCCGCGACGCCGTCGCAGGACGTGCTGTGATGGTGCTCCGCGGTTCGTGCTGTTATGCTGCCGCGCAGCCATCAAGGAGCGTGCTGACTCCTGTCGCTCGAAGGACCTGCGGGACTTGCGGGTCTGTTGACCCAGCGCCATCGCGGACCCTGCTGCCGCGCATCTGCTGCTTGTTCGTTGATGGATGTGTGATCTCTGCCCACGGAGCTCGTTGGTTGAGCACCAGGCCTTCGGGTATGGGGGAATGGGTTCAATTCCCGTCGTGGCTTCGTGACTATGTATGTGTATGCGGTTGTTATGTCCCTTTGTTATGTAGGATGTCTATCTACACGCATCACATGTACACGCTCTGCTTTAACCTCTGTCTGCCCGTATTGTTTGTAATGTAATACTGACTTTGCTTGTATTTAACTTTTATGCATTGTGTATTACTATGTATCGTGCGTTTATGAATGGCATCTCTCAGGTGAAGCGAAAAATGTGGGTAGCGCAGACTGTGGCGTCGGATTGGTAATGTCGCCTTCAAGGAAGTGCGCCCGATAATGACCGAGAAGGACATCCAGATCGCCACTCTTGTGCAGCGCACGCATGGCTTTGACGACGGAACCAACAGCAATGGCTCGAGATCCCTGAGCTGCCAAGAATCGCAGTGTCTGCTCTTCGGCCTCGACGCCAAGTTTGTGGACTTCTGCCTTGAACGCAGATGACGACGGATCCAGCTTGAAGCCTGAAGGTAAGCACATCATCATGTACGCTACTGCATACCTCGACTCGTGCAGGGTTGCCTTATTAACACTGTTTGATTCGTACATGCGTGGCACAGCAGTGAACCACTCGAACCACACTGTGGCCAGCGCTTTGGAGGCACGTTTTCGTGCGCGCTTTGGCTGACCTTGCGCGGGTTCCTCTAGAGGTTGTGGTGTAGGTTGCTGCGTATGTTTGCCAATAGACCCCGCCTTCAATTCCAATGCTGCAAGTCTTTCTTCTACGCGTGTTTGATGGAGCAACAGCTCTTCAAGCTGCTTCGACTGCTTCTCGAGGAGAGCGACCACACTCTCCGAAGCAGTAACTGTGGTGTCTTCTTTTGCTTCTGCAGGTGGAGTGCAGGCAGTGCGAAGAGTGATAGACTACGCCAACAGCTCGGAACCGCGCAAGCGTGTCCAGTGCTTCGTGGACGCGTACGACGTAAGGACTGCTCGGACGGTGGCGCTGCATTTCAGGGAAGTGCAAGATCAGCGTCGCCATCAACACTACTTACGACTTTAGTTAGCTTGTTTTCGATACGCTTATCTGGGAACTAAGGGGCTAAGCTCGCACCACTTGCTTGCGAACCATCAATTTGCTTGAAAAGACGCTACGAAATGGACTTGCTTGAAAATAATCGGTAACTTATACTCCTTCCCGCACGTCGAACATATGCCACATACAAACATATAGTGACAAGGATACGTCGTAACTTACGACTTTAGTTAGCTTGTTTTCGATACACTTATCTGGGAACTAAGGGCTAAGCTCGCACCACTTGCTTGCGAACCATCAATTTGCTTGAAAAGACGCTACGAAATGGACTTGCTTGAAAATAAACATCCGTTTGCTTGAAAATAATCCATACCCGTTGTTTTCTGTAGCTTTGGTGCTCAAAACCGACGATAGTTCACGTATTGAAACTTGGTCCGCATCCTTGCTCGACGTTGCCCTGTACAACAAGTTTAGCTGCTTGCAAGAATAAAATTGTACGCCGACAATAGGTCAAAAACAGAACATTTGTTCGAATCATTTCCAGACAGAGGAGGTACTACAGTAGCAGCAGAGGTCCGCCAATACAGTATGAAATATTATTGGGCAGCCGCCATCTTAATAATAATAACGGCAATTCCTGACGAAGCAATAATAAATATTGCCGCAATTTATATTGAATTGTTTTTTACAGTTAAGCGCGTCCTTCTCCTCTTCTCCCTCTCCCTCTCACCCCAGAAGGCGTTCCTTCCGGGATAATTACTCGCCGGTCGATTGGCCACACAGTCCCCAGCTCGCCTCGCTCAAAATCGCGGATGATTTCCTGTGGTAGGTCGGCTGCCGGTTGCCATGTTGGTCGTTCATAGCCGACCCAACCAACGAAAACGTAGGTATTGCCCTCTACGCTTATCTTCTTAGCGTAGATGAACTCGGTGGTGAAGAGGTTCGGCCCTCGAAGTCGGACCTATCACTTTCGGATGTGGTGACAGAAACACAAAGTGACGGGGGGCGCTGAACCTGAGACGGGAACCACCCACGTGCTCCGCCAGGGTCACGTAGCGTATTCGCAATTGATCGGTCGGATCGAGCGCTTGTTGTCGGCCAGCTTGTCTATTTGCGCGAGGCGCCTATTCTTTCGCGGCATCTCTCAAATTGCGTAATGCTCTTGTAGTACTGCAATCATCAAAATGAAGTGCGAGACGGCTATTTGTATCTACCTGGTTGAGGTGCTCGGATATTTATAAATCTAAATTTATATTTAGTCGCTTTGAAGTATTTTTCTTTTATCTAATAATATCAAAATATTATTACCACTTCGACATATGCGGCATATATCGGACTTGAATACACGTCGACATGGCCACACGTTCTATCAAAACCTCTTCTACTCTGTCAATATCAGCTGATCAGTATCAGTAAAACCTTATCCGTATGCACAAGTACGATTTGGTTTGATTCAATATAGTACAAAAAAGTCTTTTAGCAATGATTCCAAATAATACCATAAATAAAATCACTGTAAAACGACAACAAAATCATTGATTGTATTGAGATTTAAGCACTATTCTCTGCGTTAACTGTAGCAACAGTGTTGACATCCCACATGCTGTGGTTGGCACGGAGAAAGAAGAGCTGCTCAAAGTTTGAAGGGATAACCGATCGACGCTGGGGAGTCATGACGAGCTTACACTGAGAGAACAACCGCTCCACCGTATTTGAAGTCGGCGGAACCATCCTTACGAGAGGAATATACGTTGTCGTAGAGATTTCTTGCGGGATCTTCTTTCCTCCGCTTCCCAGAAGCTGGGACGCGTAATCTTCATATCTCTCCTTGCGCTTCTTCCCAGACGTCGTTACACACTCAAAGCGCTTTAGTGCTGCCTCCTCCGTCGTCGATAGCTCGCAATTCGAAATTAAATGAACGATTCCAGATTCAAGCGCTGGAGTGTGAACGATCTTCGCGTTTGCTTTCAGATGTTCTGCCATGAATGGATACTCCTTTAAAAGGGCATCAAACATCATGCGGACGTCTGCCATGTCCGTATCATCACGTTGCAATCGCTTGCATATGCTCTCAAACTTCTTTATCGAACAGTGCATTACGTTTCCGGTGCTTGCCACCTGTTGGAATCAGCTCCTCCACAGCATCTACCTTCTTGATCTCTGGGCGAATCCGTATGTAGCGCTTCACCCTGGTAAATGTTGAAGAGCATCGAGTGACGTTGCGCTTGACAGGCAGAAGCTTCGTGTGTTTCTTGAGCTCTGCAAAATTGTTTTCGTGCCATTAGATCGTTGACAGCATCCAATATAGTCTCATGTGGAGCCAAGTCCTTGTTTACGGCCAGGTTGAAACGGTGGCTAGCACACCCGACCAACGGAGCGTCCATCTTGGTTGCGATCAACCGGTTCGTGCTGCAGTTATCGCCTACCAGAAATCCCACCATGTCCATGGTCTTGTTGTACACGTCGAGAATGCTCTCGAACAGCTGCACATGTGCATCTGTCGTCTGTGTGCCGTCAGTGAGGGGGACAGCCCCAGTAACGGCACGCGCAAGACACCATATGTCTCGTAAACCGCGTAGAGGCCGATGTAATGCACATCAGCATGTGTCCATCCGTCGAACATGAGGCCAAAGCTCCTTCTCGAGCTTGAATCCGACATTGATCGCAATTCCTTCCATGCACTATTGAACGGATTTGACTGCCACCGGTCGCATCTTACTCATGGCTCGGGTGAGCACATCTTCAACCTCGTGGACGGGCATGTTTCGCTCGATTATCCAGTGGATCCATTGGAAGAGATGGTTTTCTTCCTCACTCACGAAGCCAAACGACGGCAGGGAGCGGCTGGCGTTGGCGAGGGATGTCGCGTATTGAGCCTCGTAGCCAGAGTGTTGACCAGCCAGATGCGTCACGAGGTTGGAGTATCCAGAGCCTGTAACTTGCTTGCGGTCGCAACCGCATATATTGAAGCGAAAAAGCCGTTGTCCTAGCGGGACGAAGTAGAAGGATGTGATGTTCTTGTTGGTGACCATTGTAGTTCACGGAAGGTTGAGTTGTGAGCTTTCCGAAAGGCTTGGAGCTTGTGGAGGAGTATTTGGACGAGCCCTGGCAGCCAGCGGATTTGATGACGCAGTAGTTGTGTGAAGTACCTCACTATTGATGTCATCGAAGCTATTTAGGCTATGACGCCTTTAGGGGTTTTCAGAATCAACCAAAATGCCCGGATTTCGTTTGCATCGGGCGAGCAAATCTGTCCCCTGTTTCTCAAAATACCACTGTATTTGACAAAATCCAAATCCACCAGCTCGGGGGCTGGTGGATTTCAAATACTCCCAGGTATTTCAATCACGCACAAAGGCGGCAAGAAGCAGAGGGGCGCGATGCCTCGCCGCTCAACGTAGCAGGCGTTGCCGTCATTTACGAGCGCTGTACCCGTACTACCTACTGCTGGAGTCAACGACTCGGCTGGAGATATGCATATCTGTGGAGGCCAGCCGGTATCTCTCGCGCTACCTTTGCCCCTCCGCATACTATAATAGCCATCGATTCGCCCCCTTACGGCTCTAAGGACTAAGGCAGCTCACATGGATCACCAAGCGATCGCTCTACGCCTTGCATAGCTTTATGTACAACAACCCAGAACATCATTAGACGTCTCCTAATGCACACAACGAACAGCAGCCTCTCTGTTGGCAGTTAGCGCGTCACTAGGTGAAAATGAAAATGACGCCGGCGACGAGCAAATCCTGGCTAAATCCTACGACGGCCGAGTCGAGCTCCATGTTGGATTTGATACACACCTCCCTAAAATAATCCGAGGGATTTGAGCCAAAATGCCACGGATGGGAAATGCCAAGCTGTCGATTCTGAAACCCCTATTATGTGGAGATTATCGGCCGCCAGTTGCTCGGAAATAATATTTTTCTACTGATACTCCCATTGCAATTTCGTGATTTAGAAGCATGGACCAGCGTGTATTCCGTGATGTGCTCATGGTGGATGGTCCTTCCGCTACCCATTGGACTTGAGACGGTGGATGAAAGCATGGAAGTGATCCTTCCCAGGAACGCGCGGATTCCAACGACGGTGACGAAGCACAACCAGCAGGGCCGTACGGTCGAGATCTATGAAAGCGAGAAGGATATCGCATAGGAGAACGATCACATCTGCTACTTCAACTTTGCTCTGCCCCGGTACAAGATCGACAAGGCGGGTGAGTTTGCCCATCCCGTCACGTTCACTATGAACGCCAGTGGCATCTTGCAGGTGCAGGTCGGACGATTTAGAGGTAACGCCGATGTCAAAGACCGCGATATTCTTGATGGCGGTTACATCATCGCTCTCATCAATTTCTACGTGTTCTTCCGCCTGTTCTTCGCTGATGAGAGAGATATCACTCTCCGCTACAAGAAAAATGACGCTGCCTTTTACAGCACCTTGATAGACCGATCTGCATGTATGCTTGGAGACTAAGTCGAACAGCATTGATAACAGTAAAAAAAGTAGCGACACCAACCAGATACTTCAACTGGAAAGAGGGCCACGCCGAAGTTCATTTAACTCACGAGAACAATTCGTGCTACTTGTTTCTCTTATTGCTGGCGCAACTGTACTATGAAACCAAGCGCTCCAACGTCAGGATGCAGCGACATCGAGAAGAGAGGGTCTAGCTTAGCCCCCACACGAACTGCGGGATCGAATCAAGCGTTGTCTTCAACGAGGGATGTTTCTTTTTCTCGTCATGCGCTGACAACACCGAGCGGAGGAAGCGAAGTGATACGTTATCTGCTAGTAGTGTGTTTGCATCGGTCTTCATCGCCTCTGCCTGCTCCAAAGGTCGCCGATTGTGCGAATCTCAACCTTATCCAAGGCGGCAACCATCTTACTGCGAATACTGCGGAGTTTGCTCACGGCATTTTCGTCATTTGATATCTCCAGCTCAATCTCTTGGCGTTCGAAGCCGGCGGCGTTCTCAACTGGGACCACAAAAATTAAGGCGGCTTGGCCAGGGTCCTTCTTCACTATCTCCAATAGTTTCAGTCGTTCCAAAACCAACCCCAGTGCTTCTCCGCTAACTGGATGAGTCTGTGTCACTGTGATCCGGAACAGCAACAAACGCTTCGTCGAAAAACTTGGAATGTTAGAAGAGTAGTAATAGAATGAGTCGATCGTCAAAAACTTCTTCGCCCTCGAAACGTGGTAGGGGCCACTCGACAGCACCGATGTGGAGAAATTGCTGCCGAAGAAGCAGTAGCGTTCGCCAATGTTAGCTGGAGTCGTCTTTTTGCACTTGAACTTCCTCAATCGTTGAGTACCAGCACGAAGAGGTCGCGCTTTAACATCACAGCCGGAACTCAATTTTTCGTGCACTCCTATCTTGAATAACGTACCACGAAACGATGCTGCTTCTGGGCAACTCTTCAAGTGCATGAGATGATTCCTGTTGCCAGTGATTATCGACGGCCAGCACTCCACCAGCAACCGCTTCACAAACGGAGCGAGCTCCGCAAATGTGTACTTCACGTATGGGTCCTTCGGATTCGGCACATAGTGGAAGATGAAGTGGCGTGCTTGTTCACCATTCAGCCATATCTGGTCGATCTTCTTAATGGTATCCTCAATCATGTTTTGCTGCACTTCAACGAAGGTTGCCTCCATTGATAAGCATTCGCGAGCAACTCCGCCAAAGCTGCTGTAGCGACGTTCGACTTGGTCCAAGACCATAATATCTTCAGCCTCATCGGTGGTAGTGACATGCCTTCCTTCCTGATTGAGCGTGCTCCCGTACGCAGTTGGTTTAGCCATGGTCAGATTAAGTTCTTCGGCGGCAGTCTGAAGCTCCTCAAGATCCCAGGTCGGCATTATCAGCTTCCGACAATATTGTTCCTTCTTGATCTTGTTGAACCACATCTCGTTTGGACTCGTAAAAAGACCATTTTAATGCGACTTCGACATTTAGCGGGCGTTCCATCGTACAGGTGAAACACTCCGTTCTCCGCTTGTTCCTTGGTTTTGGTTATGAGTTCACGCATTTCCGTCACAGCCCGGGCAACAACTTTCCCGTCTTGCCACACTACCACTTCATCCATCTCTGTCACATTTGCCTTCTTGAACGAAGCTGTGATGATCGTGACGAGTGGATGCTCAAATCTGTAACGCTCAAAAAAGTACGCGTAAAACAGCGACTTGCCGATTCCTATGTAAAATATAACACAAACAGAAAGTTAATAGCTGCACTGGCAGCCCAATCCTATAATACCAAATGTTGCCGTCTCGCCTGGCGCTCCGGTGACCGTCACTGTTCCTTCGACGTCGGACCGGGACAGCTGTTTCAGAACCAGCTCGTAGTACAAAGGGTAGCACTTGCGCACGTAAAGCAACTCTTGCGTGTATGTGAACTCAGTGGGCAATCCTTTGCGAACCTCCATGGTCGTGCTCTCAACCCATGTGGCTGCTGCCGTCTCCATCTCAACGCCGAAGGCACGGGTCGCAGCTGACAGCTCGTCGAATTCCGCCAGTTCCTCCTCCATTGGTTCAGCCTCAGACATCAGCTTGGGTCTGTTTGTTCTCTGGATTTTATATTGTATATTGTGAATTTCGACTTAACCACCCTTACAAATTTCAAGTCAGTTGCAAAGTCGCCCATAGCAGCACAAGGGTCACAGTAAGTACGAATCAGACTTCAACTTTCGATAATACTACGTAGTACATATCACTACAGTAGTCACATAAATTAGTGTCACCGACACTAATTTATGTGATGTGATGTGATTTTGCTTTTCTTCACGAAAATTAGCGTAGGTGTCGCTATTTGTGAACTAACACTAATTTAGGTATGGTAAATCTCATATATCAGCGCTGTCACTAACACTCGTCATGCTCTTCTCTGTCGTAGCAATGACAGTCTTGCCATACAAACTCCTCGGGTACTTCTGAATTAATATCTGAAGAAGCTGTTTTGGACAATCAACACCCCTTCTGAATTAATATCTGAAGAAGCTGTTTTGGACAATCAACCTGAAGTGAAACCCCACCTCTGATCATTGCATTTCTGGAGTAGTTAATGCTGCAAAGCGCTCACATGACGAACCGATTCAGCATCCATGACCGTAAAAACCTTCTTGCACGTGAATTAGTGTCACGAATTCGTAGTGACACTAATTCCCATGTGACACTAATTTTGAACACACACAAATTGCGGTGACTACAGTAGCTCTCTGATACGCGGACGCTGTAAGCATGGTTTGTTGGAGGGTAGGGTGGCGCCTCCACTTCGCTGCGGCGAGTTTTTGTAAAAAAATGTTAAATGGTTTAAAAGATTTAGTGTATGCTGGAGCGATACACTGAGTAGGGTATCACAGTTGTTCGCAGTTAAGTCCGATTCTCGTGATAGTTGGCTATTTTTGTAATATTCGGAAACATGTTGTCAGTCAGAATGATAAGTCCAGTCGATAAGGTAGTTGAGCTTTGTATGGGAAAGAGCCACCAGTGGGTAAGCAAAATGGAAGGAAAATGTAGGTCGAGAGGAACCGGACCGACAGACAGACACACTGACAGGACTCTAGGTTACTAGAGGGTTGATTGTGAATTCCGTTCATATTTAGCTTTTGGCTCGATTTGTGGAATACCCCTTCTATCGACAGATGGGTCTCATTGGCCAAAATTGATTTTCTTGTTGCTTCTTACTGGTACCTCATTTCGAGATCTCTCGCTACGTTGCAGAGTTCGTGCTGCGTAGTAGCGCTTGCCGCCTGCGACCTCTCGTTACACGTGTGGTGATCGAGTCCGTGAACCCCTTTTGCACGTGTTGGTTGTGAAGCTCGTGCCCGTGAAGCTCGTGTTGGCCGTGTTACTCGTCACCTGGGCATCTCGTTGTTGACGTGGCGCTTGTTGCCCGTCGACGTCTCGCTGCTAGTGGACCTCTCACTGCCCGTGTACCTCTCGCTGCTAGTGGACCGCTCGCTGCTTGTGGCGCTCTAATTGCACATTTTGATTGCGAAGCTCGTGCCCATGGGCCTCGTGTCGTCCGTGGTGCTCGTCGAGATCGTTCCCGTGGATCTCTCGCTACTCGTGGCCCTCGTTCACGTGCGCTTCTAATTGCCCCTGCTGCTCGTGGAGCTTGGGCACGTGGATTTCTCGCCGCTTGCCGAGATCGTGCTACGTGTGCCCCCACATTGCTCACGGATTTCGTGCTGTGCGATCTAACATTACTTTGTGGGGTTCGAGCTTGGGCTGGACATCCTGTTACTCGTGGAGCTCATGTTGTGCGAGAACGATGGCGTCGTTAAAGACCTAGCTGTTTCCACCAGTCTCGGGGGTAGGGATTTCAAGTTATTGAGTCTCTCTGTGAGCCTATTATAAACGAATCCGCTGCTACAAAGCAGCAGCTCACCTGAATACGGTATTTCACTGAGTCCCAGGAGCAACAAAGGGCTCAAGCGTTGGTGTCGCGCTGGCCTACTGTCGCCTTCACGATTTGCTGTACACGTGCTACCAACTTGTAGATGTTGGATGTCACAGGCTGATACACTACGCTTGACGCTGGGCTGCGACGCCGTTCAGGATACGGGAGACTCGGACACGTTCCTGGGATGCCTGGGTTGGCGATGTCGACGCCATCTTGAAGACCGCCAGACGCAAGAGAAAACTATCACACATCATATGCTATTTGATAGTGGGGCGATTATCGGCCGATCGATTCAATCAATCGGCCCTGAAAATTTGAGTAGAACCCACAATACCAACCGGGGTTGTATTTCTGACAATCGCTGATTGGCTGGCTGCACCGTATCATCGCTTGTACGGCGCCAAAAGACGGGGTGCCGTTTGCAATTTTAGTTGCTCGCACTGTCGCAAGTATCGCCTACCTTTACAAAAGACAAGTCAAAAACTAGTCAAGGTTGCAAACGGAACCAAATGGAGGCTGCAACTGAAGCGGAGTGCTTCCACTTACAGGCAAGCGCAGAGAACAATGTCGATGTCAGTCGACGATCTTGGCGGCAAAAGCCACCTTTCAAGGACAGAGTATATTCTCAACTGGGGCTTCTCGCCCGTTAGTCCTACAATTGCAACAAGTCCAATAGTGAGAATCAGTATAATACCGCAACAGCCCCATCTACTGATTTTCAGTATTGCAGTTGGACTGCTCGAAGTCACCTTTTGATATTTGCCCCATTGATGCTCGATGCTTTTCAAATGCCGTATGTGGTAATGGCTTCGTGGACACATCTGCAACATTTTCAGAACCAGGAACCCGCAGTACATCAATTTCTTTCAGTTCCATACGTTCTCGCACAAAGTAATGGCGAACATCTATGTGCTTTGTTCGGTTGTGGATGACTGGGTTCTTCGCTAGATTTCTAGCACTTTCATTGTCCACGTACACTTCGGAGGATTCATTCTGCATCAGCTTAAGCTCTTTCAACATCTGACGCAGGTGAATTACCTCCTGCACTGTACTGCGGGTTCCTGGTTCTGAAAATGTTGCAGATGTGTCCACGCCATATACTCGGCTTCTGTAGTGTGTAGTGCAACCGTCTTCTCTGTCCAAGAAATTGGACTACCGCAAAACTTAGTCAGATTGCCTGCAACAGACTTCCGATCATCAACACGGTTTGCAAAATCTGCATCAGCAAATGCTTCCAGATGCTTGTCCAATTCCTGTTCCATCCACTCTAGTCCTCCAAGACGTAAGTTATAATCTAATGTCTCCCGCAGATAGCGAAGACCTCGCTTGGCAGCTCGCCAATGCAACAAACCTGGATTCTCCAGAATTGACTACATTCACGTAAGAGATAAGCTAGGTCAGGACGCGTACCAGCATCAAGTACATGAAACTACCAATGACCGAGCGATACGGCTTTCCAGTCATGAGTTGTCGTTCATCATTCTCGGTTGGGCACATGGTTTTGGATAATATCAGGTCTGCGGTGCTGGGAGTCTTGCAGCCATTGCAACTGTCCATATTGAACCGCCGCAGGACGGACGCTGCATACTTTGTTTGTCCAATAAATATCGTTCTGTCTTTACGGTTTCGTTTGATCTTCCAGCCCACAATGTAATGCAACTCACCGAGATCCTTCATCTCAAAGCGATCACGGAACATTTATTTCATTTGATCAATGAGTGCCATGGTAGGAGCAAACAAAATCAAATCGTCCACGTAGAGTGGAATGAACACCAACTGTCCATCAATAACTTTGACTGCAACACATGCTTCCGATTGTAATATCGTGAAGTTTTGCTTCTTCGAGAACGTTTTCAGCAGCTGAAACTACACTCTCGGTGCTTGCAGCACTTTCATGTGCTTTTCAAGTGGCACCAGCTCCCACGTACCATTTTTCATCAATGCATCGTATTCAGCATTAGCTGCACATCTCCATTGTGTGGTGTGTTCACGCTCAAGTGCCTCCTCATAACTCACTGGCTCTGTCATCACACTCACAGTCATACAACAGTAATCCTTCCACCAAACCAGTATTATTTCCTTTGCCATAGCTCGTTGAAGTTCTTCTCGAGATTTATTCCACCCAGTGGCTGATCATCTCACAGCATCATCTGAATTTGTTTTTCATAGGCAATATAGACGTAGTCGCCAAACCACGTAGGTGGTTTGCTCACACGACCACTCCGCGTTACTGGAGAGTTCTTGTTGTGAGCACTATTCGAAGCCACATATTCGCGTAACCGTTTGCAAGTGGATGTCGGTAAACAATCTGCACTCGCAACATCTCGTGATAGTGGTCTCTCTAAGTTTGTGGTGTCTGTCTCACTAGGCATTACACCTGGCGTTTTGCCATCTGCTTCTCTTTGACGCTCTGTATGAGGCTTTGCCTCGGCAGCCGGTACCTTATGCCGCCCACTGCTGCGTCTTTGCCATTTACGTTTGGCATTACATGTCATTTCATCATTTGGTATGCACTCACCTCGCAGATGATCTGCCTCGAATTGCTGCCCTTGGTCAGTGCCGCGCGCTGCTACAGTGCTAGTAGCACCAGTATTCTGCATAGCAAATCGTAATCTCTTTGGTTGAGACTCCACGACCTCTGAGTCACCCATAATGGCTCGACCTCGTTTATTGGCCCCACCAGACCGGCCATTCATCCTATCCGCCCCACCTGACCGGTCATCATCTCCAGTGTCATCAGCCCCACCAGTCCGAAGATCACTAGCATTGCTGCTGTCGGCTTCATCTTCTGTCCCCTCATGCATTTCATCAAGCATGGGTTCAATTCCATCCTCCATACTGCTATCCACTCCAAAATACTCTTTGGTGGGCACTTCACTGGACTCTGAAGATGTTTCTGTAAGATAGTAACCAGCTTTATTCTCGTAGAACACAACAGTGTGACTATAGAAAACCTTGTGGGTCTTGCTATCAAGCAATCGATAGCCTCGCTTGTTACGAGAATAACCAACGAAGATTGATTCCCGAGCCTTGGCCTCCAGCTTTCGTCGCTCTACCTTGTTGCCTCCTTCTGACGTTCGGCCTTGTCGATGATCATAATGCAAGTTCAAGCTGTACGGAAGGAAGGGAGGCAAGTTTGATGTACGGACACTGATATAGGCATACTCCACGGACTAACTAGGAAGTGCAATATGCGTTCAAAATTTCGAAGACTCACTAAATCCTGCAACTCGCATTACGTATCCCAGTTCGCAGCTGGATCATCATCATTTTGTGGCTTGTTACTTGCTAGAAACGTTTGCACCACGTGATCGTACTCGCGGGGAAGAGATCCAATCAAGAGGACAGGCTTTGCATACTCATCAATCGGTTGTCCAACTTCTGCAATTGTCTCCATGACCCGACGCATTTCACTTAAGTGATCTGACACGTTGCCGTTGGGGCTGAGACGGCGACGGCTCAACTTGGATCACTCCTCAGCATACTTCAGGTATGTCTTGCCCAAAAAGCGCCTCTTCAAACGCTCCATGACTCGATACGTGGTGGGTTCATACTTCACGGACTTCATTATCTGGTTAGTCATCGCGTCATAAATAATCTCCTTTCTTCACGAAGTTTCACGTGCCCAGGTTGCATGAGCATTCTTGCGCTCCTCGGGCTCCGGTATGTCCTCCTGACAGTACATCCACAGCTTCTTGCGCTGCAACTTCAGCTTCACACGCTCGTGCCAAACCTCGTAATCTTTGCCGTCGAACGGCGGGATGGTCTTCTTCTCGCCACGTGACTCCTTCCCTTCTTTCTTTTGCTAAAAGTTACGACATGAACCGTGGTGCTTCTCTGGCTACCGTCGACACGGCCGCGTCGGGGCTAAATTCTGACGGGGAAAATCTAAACCCCTATATGTGTTTTGAGCGTCTAGGTAGTAGAGGCAAATGGGTACACCAATGGGCTACTGTTACGGGCTTGCTCTACAGCAGTCATTGACGCGACTGGAGGATTCGCACGACGGAGAGCGAGCGGTTTTGTAGGTCCCACAGAGTCGATTTGGCTGCAGTGTAGATAGCATATCATGCTTGGGAGGGTTTTGCGACATAACTGTAAGATTTATGTAGCAATTGGTAGCGTTCATGAGAATCGTGAGCCATTTCAAGCTCCACACTGATTTCGATGGCACTTTACCACTGCTTATGACCAGGTTAGTTTTAGCCAATCAAAGAGAGTTGTAATCCGAGTTGCAAGAATGGTTAGTATTCATACAGTATACGTTCTGGATTGCGATGAGGTCTGAATCCTTGCATTTCTAATACCTTTCGTAATACGATTTGGATGCTTCAGCAAATAAGCTATAAAATACTTCTATACTTGATAACCGGATCGATTAATATTTTATTTATGGCGGTTGACCCATCCACAGAAGATTAGGACAAAACACCTCTATGATATCACTTATAATCGTATTTTATCTGCAGCAGATGATTTATCCAGACTGCTCGAGCAACGTTTTGGATGATTTTGTCTTCGAACAACGCTCTTACTATATTGCCGAGAGGTCGTTTACTACCGTGGTGTGTAGACAATTCCGTACGTTTTGAATGTATTGAAGCGCGTGCCCAGTAACTCGATTTTTTTGCTATTGTCCGGCATTCATACAGTGTAGGTGTAGTAAGAATATGCGTGCGTCGCTGCATAGCCGACTTATATTCTTACTTTCATGCAAGACTACGTACAAAATTAAAAATCGCATCAGTCGCAGAAACGTTCGTGCAATTTGGTATCATGTTACTCTTTCCGAAAGTGATACTGAATGATTCTACCATTTTTGAGGACGGGTGTCATGACACTCAAATCCTGAAAGTGATGCACGGTAGTGACTCGGCTGTACCCACAAAAGTGCGGTCTTATGACCAGAAGAGTACGGTAAAAAGGGGGTCTACGGAGCGGAGATCGACAGTACGCCCCAGTGGGAACGTTAGAAACTGGGGATACCGGTACCGACTCGGCGAATCTTCCGTATACGATTATCCGGATAATAGCCGAGCTTAACGGTCGGCACCAGGCTGGAGGGACGGCGCGGACGCCAGAGAGACGTGGAACTCGGCTGAAGGGTCGACCGAGATCTATAACGACCACATCATACTAGAAGATCGTATGGACACACGCCAGCGGACAACGGCTCCGCTCAAGGGGCATCCACGGGATTTCGTAGCCGGTGAACTCGGCTTAGAGGTCGAAACGACTCCATTTCATTTGATATTTGTAAAGGATATGTAGGAAACCAAGAAAAGGACCTTTCAGGTCCTCAGAAGATAACAGAACCAACAGAGCAGAATTTTTTAAGTTCAAGACAAGTGTAGACCTCTCCGGAAAGTCCCTGCACGGGCTGGATTATGCCTGCCCGAGAGGCATAGCTTGTATTGTGTTGACTTGTAGCGCCAAGAGAATAGGTCGGCCCGGGGTTGGGTGAGAGTGAGACACTACCTGACCCGGAATGGCCGTATCGCTAAGGGATAACTCAGCGAGGGCCAACAACGCCGACCTAATTCGGCGATTGTTGTGATTGCAAGGTAGAATTCCACGTCTGACGAAATTGTGTGTTTTGCAACACCACAACTGGTGCCGCGACACGGGATCAGGAATGCGCTTGTTTTCGTAGGTATAAAAACCAAGTTTCAAGCAAACGAAGAGAAGAGGAGAAATGGTCAAGGGAGTGAATGCGCCGAGTAACTACAGTCCGGCGACAGCCAAGCGGTCCCCTCGTGGGAGTAACTCAGCGGATTTGGTGGAGTCAGCGAACTCGGCTGCCGCAGCAGCCATGGATGTGATGGAGAGTGTCGATCGAAACATCCAGTTCTAGGCGGACGCAAGGAAACGAAGAAGAGATGGAAGAGAAAGCCGAGTCTGAGGAATTCAATCCAGATGAACTCGGTGAGTTCGAGGAGTTGAGTCTGCAAGTAGGCGTGGAAGAGAAAGCCGAGTCTGAGGAATTCAATCCAGATGATCTCGGAGAGTTCGAGGAGTTGAGCCTGCAAGTAGGCGTGGGTCATCTGCGGCTGGTGGAACGAAACCTGGCGGCGGAACTCGAAGAAGAAGCGAGCGATGAAGTTCAAGATGTCGTGCCTGGGGACCGTCCGCCCCTGATTTTGAAGGCATACTTTAACGCCGATACGCCAAGTGTGAACAAGCCCCTGGACCAAATGGGAGAAGCCATGAAGGTCCGAAGCGATTGGTACTGTCGTTTTAAGGATCTAAGCTGCGACCTAGTGACTAGTGGGAGCTCACAGCGCCTAGATGTGCGATCGAGCGCCTCGCTTGACAAGATATCCGAGCTCGAAAGGAAGCGGTACCGAGCAGATGAGTCACTCCAGTGGCTCAAACGCACGAAATGAAAGGAACGCGAACGCTACCTGATACGTGGTGCGAGCCATTATCCCTGTGCTTGGGTAGAGCGGCAAAGAGTTAGTATCGCCAACTACCTAAGAAGACCCAGATGAGATGGAATCTACTGAGCGACGCCTTCTTGGACTACTACTGCTTGCAGTTTGATCAGTCAGCTCGAACGCGTTACTACTCGGCCAAACGAAAGAGTAACGAACCTATCTGCGATTTCCTCGTCCGACTAAATGGGTATGCCAGGACGGTCAAGATCCAGTACGAAGCCGGAGGTGCTAAAGCAGCTGACCACGTCGAGCATTTCCTACTGAATTGTGGATACGACGAGGTGATGGATCTACTATACCTTCTCCATATGACGGACGTGAAGAAAGTTGAGAAGATCATCAACCAACGCATTCTGGGGGAGAAGCGTAAGAAGCAGAGGATCGCCTGGTCTCACCACGAAGTCGAGACGACAGACGAGGCGATTTAGCTCGGCGATCGGAACCACGAGGCGACGATCGACGTGAATACAGTCGCGAGAACCGAATAAGTCGACGGGACGATGGGCGTGACCGCCGAGTAACTTCGACAGAAGTTGCGAACAGCGACGATGGTGAATCTGGAAGCTATTACAGCGGCGCTGGTGATAACTCAGATTCGGGAAACGAATCAGACTACACCGATGCAGAATTTACAAGTGACCAGAGTCGAGGTTCAGACCGTCGTGGTAAATCGGCTAAGCCCCAGCCAAACTCAGCTGAGAAGACTCTATACTCAGCTGACCGCCGGAAATACAAGGGGCGACGAGATGGGCCTCGTGAGCGACCTACCTAAGGGCCATGCGGAGCCTGTGAAGGCAGCGGTCACTCAGCTCATTTCTGCCACCGTCGATGCAAGTTCTGCAAGCAAGTCCATGAGGTTGGCCGAGTTATTTCGTCGATACGAGAAGATGACCCTCTTCATCAAGACCAATGTGGATAAGTTAAAGGTACCTGATGACCTCCAGGACATCTAGACATTCAATACCGTCGTTTTCTTCATGTTCATCGCTCCCTCCTTCAGGTCCTCGGGTCCTGACGCCGTACCGATAAAAGAAAACACGAAGTTCGCTTCTACCGCTGGTACGGCTAACTGTAACGGCCTGGTTTCGTCCAACCCAGTTAGTGTTGGCGGGCCGTCGAGTTTAAATCACCCGGCGCAAACTCGGCGAATCGAATGAAGAAATCCGAGTTATCGTGAGTGAAGTAGCGGCTCTACGACGAGAAATTACGTATGACCACCAAACAATAGTACATCTCCACTCTGGAGAACGCTTGGGGTGGTGGTCGACGCAGAAATTTGATCGCCGAGTCCGGATGAGGGCTCTCGTTATGGGAGCGGTCAACGATCAGCGGACAAAAATCCTGCTGGATTCGAGGGCAACATTAGCGAAGGATTCGCTAGGAAACTGCGATTGAAGCAGTTGGCGAGGCAATATAAGGAAATAGATTTACAAGGAATTGGGAAAGCCAAAGTCTTCACGACCTCCCGAGTGATAGTGAAGGTCACACTCGGGTGGGAAGTGGTCTACGAATTTGAAGTTTGGGTAATGCCGCATAAAGCCGGCGCGGACTTGATACTCGAACCGACTTCATGATACCAGCAGGGATGAGGGTTGTACTTGTACAACTCGACTGTCAAGCTATCAGATGTGGTCGTAATTCCTCTCATCAAGTCGTCAAATACACGTGACGACCCGGAATAAGGACGCCACCGGACAGGTGGTCCGGTCGAGTCTGTATGCGTGCAAAGTCGGCTGATCACCGAGTTCCGCCTGAAGAAACTGAGACGAAGCTCGACAACACATGAATTCTGGATACGTCGAACCAAAGATTGGATCCCTACTGTGGTCTGGAACAGGAAAGGGAAAATTATCCGAGTATTTCGGACTAAGATGGGAACTTCACTGATCTGGTGCCCGGCCCATTTTCCAGTTATCACTAGGTTGCCTCATGGAGTGCTACCACCAGAGGGTTACGTGCGATTAAAATCGGCGAAATACCGAGACTGGCAAGTCCTCGCGTATGAATCCGCAATCGATATGCGACTGCTTCATAAGGAGCAAAATCTGTATGACGAATGGCTAACACGGCAACCACCTGCCACTGAGCGCAGGTAGTATACAACGCCGATGGTTGTCATAGAACGCCCCGACACTGGCCAAGAAAACGCTGAGTTGAGTTGTGCCGAGATGTGGGAGAAAATCGACGCAGCCGCCGAGTCCGAGGTAGAATCCGATGATAGCTGTGACGGATTAGAGAAGACAAGACCCAGCAGGTGAATGACCACTCACCAGCGAAGCGATATTGGAACCAGTAGTATCCACAACTGACCAACAATACAGACCACATCCGGAGTTATTGGTAGCGCTACTGGACCCGATAAAGTTGACTCAGTTGGGATGCGACAGACGTCCTTCCAGGACCCTGGTCTTCGCCCATCGTTGTCGTACTGACGAAGAACGGAGTGGGCATTAGATTGTGCATTGACTACAAGATGGTCAATGTCGTCACCAAATCACTGAAATACGCTATGCCACTGGTAGATAGAATTTTACGAGATTCGATTCGAATTATGCAAAGTAATATACGTATTTGTACAACTAATAAAAACGTGTATGATCTATTGACTGAACAAGAGGGCTACTTGTGGTTCTGCTTGTTGGATGCTGCCAGCGGATTTTGGGTAGTAATGGTGACTAGGCGCGCTCGGCAGATCTCAGTTTTTGTACGCGCACTGGGCCATTTCGAATGGCTTCGTATGCCCTTTGGATTAAAAATGCCCCGATGATATACCAGAGGCTAATTGATAACGCTCTATGGGGCGATGAGCTGTGCTCGCCGAGCGAGTTCGCCGAGCTGAGTAAGAGACAGCAGTTCAGCGACAGCTTGATTCTGCATCTTTGGAGCTGCTGCAGGCGGTCAGACGAAATTCGAGGCTGATTGTCGAGCAATGGCCGAATCCGACGCTATGCAGGATCTAGTAAACGACCCAGAAAGGGAAATGTTTATGAATGGTGAACCCGACGAGTCTACCTTGACCCCAATATTCGAGCGACGATGGTTTGTCGACGACATTTGTTTCGGAGGGCAGACGTTCGACGAGTGCCTGGCCATTCTGGATAAATTGCTCACACGATTTTCGCGGTGTAGGATAAGTATAAGTTTCACGAAGAGCATTTTCGTTTGGTCATCCGGAAAACCTGCGGCCAGATATATTACACTATGCTCACGAGGATTTTCAGGGTGGTCATCAAGGCGTAACTTGGACGTATGAAAAATTGTGTTCAGATTGTTACTGCCGAGGATGTTCACTGACGCAAAGATCTCATTCAAAGAGTACACCGACTGCGCATCGGCCAAGGGATGACCACAGAACCCCGGACCTTCACCCGGGAATATCGAGCCTTGACGCCCGTTTGAGGTTGTCTGAATGAAGTTTGTCACGCACCTGCCAAAGTCCGAACGCGGGAATACTTTCTTGCTCCCATGCATGCGTGGCTCTCATTCTTGACTAAGGCGTGTTGAACGTATTGGCCCTGCAAATGAATACTCAAGACGTGGCTGAGGCGAATGAAGATTGTGTTTTCAGACGATTCGGAGCCAGTTCAATGTTGTGCCATGAGCTTGGCAGCAGGCAACGAGCGACGTTGGCACATCGGCCTCAGGCTAATGGTCAGCAGGAACGCTGGGTCCAGACGGTTATGGGAAGTGTTCGAGCGTATGTTGGTGAATCAGACTAGAATGGCTGGGACGACCACGCTGAACGTTTGATGTTTGCGCTAAACACGTCATTTGATGCTACTACGCTCGAAACATCATTTTGTTTGGCGCACGATTGGGATGCACAAGTGATGGTTTCATCATTGCTTGAACCCAGGCCCTCCAGTGTGCCTGAGAGCACCGCGTATGAGTGGCGCCGAAAGTTGCAACGCGATTATGGTTACGCTCCGGCTTGCGCTGAAGACCTCCGATTAAAGGCAAAACGTCTACGCTCACAAGACGATAAAGTGGAATGAGTTGTCTGAACGCATCAAGGCCGGTTTCAAGGTCGGTGATGTTGTATGGTCGTACATCCCCAGAGGCCAGACCGGGCTAAGCTCAAAATTGGCTCACATGTGGTATGGCCCGTTCAGGATCGACGAGATGCACGACGATTCCGTGTCAAGCTGAGGGTTCTTAATAATGGTTACCGGGTTAACTCTTGGGTGCATGTGAGTCGCCTGAAACCGAGAGCCTTATTTCCTAAACGTCTGATTGAGGAAATCGTAGTGGCTGAAGATGATGATTTTGATGCTGCTCTGCTACCAGAGGGCAGTTGGGAGACGGACAACTCGAACGATTAATATGAAAATGAGAAGATTTTGGATTTATGCTGGAACAAGCGCACTCGGACCTCTCGACGCATTCGCGGATATTTCGTAAAGTGGAAAGGCTATGAAGAGCCAGAGTGGTTATCAGTCACACAATTAAGTTGCGGCGCCCTCTTGTATGAGTTCAACCAAGGCGCTAGAGTGAGAGCTCGCTTCCGAGCAATGCAAGCGGAAGATGATCATTCCAGAGCATAGTGTTTCTTGAACGCTTATGTCTGGACACAGATCGCTGAACTTGTGAAATGACCGCCCAACCTGACCCTGACTAGGTCACAACGCTCAAGCTCGCACTCTTCGGCGTCGTCTGGGGCGACACAAATATCTCTTGAACGTGATGCGCCAGCACCAAGAAGCAGTTGCTCAGCTCAAGGAATAGCAATAAGCGTTTCAAGACCGACAACATAAAGCTCAGCTTGAGATGCAGCGAAACATGGACCGAAAACTTCAGGGAGCAGCGTTTGGGATAAACTCATTAACCGAGCGGACAGCGCGGGCTGAAGAATCGAGACAGCAGGCTGAACGCACCTTGCTGTGAATTGAGGATGCCCTGGTCGAAGACGAAGGTCGCGCACAGGCTGTGGGAAGTCCTTGACTCAGTCCACGTCCAACATTGGGATAGCTGCGGTCAGACCTTCGGAGGATCTGGAAGATCGTTTGTAGGAAGTCATTCGCCTTGAGCGGGAACGCCTGTAGACCGAAGCTGACGAACAACTTCAACAGGAACATGAACGCGTCCAGCAGAACTTGGACCAGACCTGGGCTTGCCCAAAGGCTGGTGAACGGTCGGATTAGACCCAGTTCCTCGTACTGTTGAATCTCGGCCTCCATGACGTCACCTTCGGCCAGAGTTGTTGCTTTATCGGCGAACTATCCCAAGTGCCAATCTGAAAGTGCAACAGCTTCGTCCGCCCAGGTTTCTCAGAAGACACCACAAACATGTCCTGAAAACGGTTCAACTCGGCCTGGAACAGTTCCGATTGTTCCATCGACAGTTTGGACTCAGAAAAATCAGCAGACATCTCACCGTGCTTGCCAGGCGGGACATCAGGCTTAATAGCCTTAACCTTCTCGTCCTCGACCTCCTTCCGTTCCTCGGACAGAGTCGCATCAACTATATCCGTTTGACCCCTTCACTCGGAACTCTAGAAGGCCTCTCGGTTATTCCAGGATTAAGCGATTGTTCAAAACCGAACGCCTCCTCGGGTATTACTGAAGTAGCAGCCCCGATCGTTCCTTTCCGGATCCAGTACTCGTCAGTGGAAGCATTGCACATTTCCACAATAACATCCTCATCTGTTCCAAGAGACCGCGCAACGCACAGAGTAGGTGGTAGGCCCAGAGACCCTTTCACCATGACCGTAGCTCCTTTTTCTATGTCACCGATCACGCTTGTCATTATCAGTGCCTGTCCCCGAGGCGGGAACCGGATCGAATTAGCCATTACCGCCATGGACGTCTCCTGCACAATCGTAATTTCGAGAGACTGCACTTCCCTGGTTTATTTTAACAGTAAGGTCTGTTCTTCAACATCAATCATGGCCTTGAAGGCGCTCAAAGCGTCTACCCCTAGTATAGCGTCCACGTGTAGTTGGCCCACTACTATTACGTGTAGAGAAACACCCGTTCGACGGGGTTAAAGGTAAGGTTATGCGTTTCCAGAAAAACGGGCCAAACGCCACGGCATACAGCACGCAGCCCAACGACCACACATCCTTCCGACCATCCACGACATCCACCTCTGCTGCACCTGTCTCCCGCAACTCCGGATCTCGATACGGGAAGATGCTGAACGTCCCCGCGTCTTTACATTCACTGAAACCCCATACGGATAGGTAGTCGCATCCACCCACGGATACGCAGACGATGGCCGGACGAGCTTCGAACACAGTCGTCGTACGGTTCCCGAGCTTCAGCAGCCTTACCGTTTCATCACTTGACGGTCAACCAAACTCAAGGTAGCACCAGTATCAGCCAGCATATGTGAAGGTAGACAGTCAATGTAGCCGCTAGAGAGTTCCTCAAAGCTCCCCACAGAGCACACGACACGCCGTCCTCCCTCTACAATCCAAGGTACATCAAAGCCTTCTTCTCCGTTGTCGTCACGGACTCCAAATCCGTTAGGTCGGTTGACCGTGACGACTTCCGCCAGACCGGGTTTCGGAGGAGGTTCTGCCTTAGGACGCTCAGGTCTCAGCACATTCACGTAGTGGTAAGCGTCTTCATCACACTCGAACCGGGACTCCAGCTTGCCCAACGCTTCAGCACGGTTTCAATATAGAGCCGAACAGTCAAAACACACCGTCTTCCTTTGCTGACGCTGTCGGCGACGCTTAGCCGCAGAGTTCTCCACCCAGGACAACACTCGGTCCCAACACGGACCAATCAGTCCTCGTCCACGTACTCGTCGACAAAATAACGTAACCGTTCCCAGTCCACCTCAGGACTTTGTCACGTAATCGAGGGATCTCAGCTGCTTCATCCTCACCGCGTGCGAGCTCCTTCAATTTTTCATCCGTGCCATTTCCTTTTGGCTTCCTTCAGCATACGATAAATAACTAGTCTGGCGATGGTCCGTGTTTCCTTTGGTCGAACCGCCGTCCTTTGAGCCAATACTTCCGCAATGACCGCTATTCCCACAGACGCAACCGTGTCGTCGACCTCCAACGAGAACGCGACATTTTCCTTTACTATCGCTTGAGCGTCCTCAACCACAAGCTTGGTAGCTTCCGTCTCAGAATCGCTTTCCCCACTAGAGTCGCTGCTCGAACTCTCTGATCGTCAGGTACCGCTCTTAGTCACGGTCTCATTTTTTCCCTAACTGTACTAGCCACATGTTCAGGCACAGTAGTCGAGAAGTCACGGTTCGCCCTTTTAACGCTGATGGACTCTTCCGAATCATCTTCATCCATGTCCTTGTCACTGCTGAGTTCCCTTGACCTACCCGCTCGGCGATTCCTCCCATGGTACTCGTCTGGGGCATTTCGTACCCTTGAAGACTGCATAACCGAGTCCTTAAAGTAAGGAGTCTCGGTGGTTTTTTGCTGGGTTGCTCGATTGGTCTTCGGGGTCTTCGGTAGTGGTATATTGCTCGGGTTTTCTTGTACGGTCACAACTTTGGCCGGGGCATACGGCTCTGGGCGCTTGGCGTTCGACTCGAGCAACAACTCGAATCGCAGTCTCAGCTGCTGTTTTCAATAGAACAGCTCAGTTTCTGCGAGGCAGCAACCATTTCTTCAGCACGGAGTCGCCTGGTAGACTGTCGTATCGATACCCCATCGCTTTCAATAGCTTGGCAGTATCTCTCGCGACTTGCTCGGCCTCAGCCGAATTCTCCAACATGGCACGGAACCAATCCTGCCAATATTCGGGAGTGTTCGTATCCTCCGGTGTTGCTTCCCTGTTCAAGCTAACACATTCGTATCCAGTCCAGAAACGATGCCATCTCTTCCAGAGTGGGTTCCTTCTGCTTTTCAGCGTTCTGCTTCACACGTCGCTTCAATTTCACTTCGTCCAACGGGTACAACCGTTCTTCGAGTTCCCTGTCGTATTTCTCTGTTTTGACAGTGACTTCTTCCTTAGCAATCACGCTGGATTCTTGACCGGGAACACAATTTTCCAACGTCTAGTTCATCATCCGCAAACAATCGGGCGTGAGGCGACATGTTTTCCTTTTCGGCTTTGTCCACTGCCTCCATACCGTCCTTTCCTTTTCCAATGTCCTCTGACGTGTCCACTTCCGATGCCAAGTTCTCCAATTCTCCACTTGAAGGTTCGGGTGGACCCTCCGTCGGTTTCTCCTGACCTTGGAAGACGGTTTCACCGAGGTCCAGATTGTCTAGACCATCGTCGTCTATCCAGACCGGTTTGACCACTTTCTCAACCGTACGTAGCATACTTGCGATCACCGCGACCATCTTCTGATCTTCCGGCTTGCTGCTACGACCTCATGATTTGAGTCGGCCACCGTGCGGTAAACGACCACCGGGTGTGCACTTCCTCTGCCTCTTGCAGTCCTTCTCTGAGATCGTCTTCTTCAGCGTCGAAACCTTTTTCAAAGGCTTCAAAACTGTTTCTTCGATCTCCAGACCGTTCAATTCGGCTACCACTTCTTGGTCTTCCTAAACGCTGGGCTCTTCAAACAGGCTCTCGTTGTCACCATACTCCATCTCACCGTTCGAATCCATAAACCCCGCGTCCTCCAGCACGGCGAGACAGTCATCCGACTCATCTTCATTATCTTCCGCAATTTCCAAAATTCCATCTCGGTTCACCTCCAAGTCAACGCTTTCATATGAGTCGACCTGCATAAACTCCCTCTTTCCCATTAATCTTCATACCTGACGATCGTCCGTCCAGTCTTCACGGTACGGTCACCACTCGAGTCATTCACTGGACCAGAAGAAGGAGCGATTCTCTCCTCCCCTCCCTCCTGCCTCCGTCATTGACGAGGAAACGATGGCAACGGTGGGTTCTCCTAGACCGTGCCATAGTCCGCAGCGTCTAAACGTCAGAACAGTTCGCAACGGTGTGACCAGGTATTTCACAGAGAAATCAGTTCCGAGTAGTTCACCTTGGCCACCGTTCTGCATCCCATTACCACGGTACGGTTCTTTGCACTCTGACATGATGTGTCCAAGCCGACGACAGCGCGCCGACAAGTCATCTTCTGACGAGGACAATTCAAACGGCTGCATCGTTTCCGGTCACAACGTCCACACACGCTTATTCCTTCTCGAGTTCGGTCGTCCGCAGCCATGCTGATGCCACGGAACCATTGTCCGTTCCCTTGGTTCCCACTAGACGGTGAAGGAGGCAAGTCCTGCACGGACGCAATGGTAGGAGTTCGGTTGCGAGTAGACCGTGGTGGTTTCCAACGCTCCTGCTCCATTTGTTCCCGCCACTGTTCCTGCCTTGTCATGAACGACTGCATCTTCTAGGACAGTTCCTCGACAGTCGATTGGCTTTTGTCCTTATTGCCACGCTTCAGCACTCTGTCTTCAAATTGGTCCTCTTCCTCAATAGGACAGTGCATGCCCTTGAACATAAACCATTCACACGCTGCAGGAATATCGCAGGCCGGACACGAGTCAATCGTGGCCAGTAGATGCTTGTTCCTTAAACCGCGACGGAATAGTTGATATCGCATCCGTGTATCGGGGTAGTCTAGAGCTTCACACAGATCGGAGATACGGTCACCCCACTCTTCCACGGATTCTCCATGTTCACGCTTCGTCGTGTGTAACCGCTCATAGCTCATAACAGGAAGTTGTTATGGAACCTAGTGTGCAGAGTGTTGTAGGTCTTGATAATTGAACTAACCCACAAATACTCACCTTCCTTGCCCAACAAATTCTGACGGAACACCAGCAATCTTGACCGTTCTGATAGTCCTTCAGTGTAAGTCTCGAATGCTTCCCAGAAGTCACGTGATTTCTCAACCGTGGTCGTGTCCGAGTAGAACATCGGAAGCACTTTTAAGGCGTTCGAGACCAGGCTTGACATCGCAAAGGACTCAGAAGTACGGACGGATGCCACCCATCCAGCCATTCCATATCCAGTTTGTATAGGCATCAGAGTGTTCTGTATGGGCTGCCCCGAAGGCGGAGGTCCGTGCCGAGGCGCGGCGTGGGTAGCCCCAGTCGGTCTCGGCGTTCCGTGAGGAGGCGGACCTCCTTGGTACGGACGTTGTATCCATCCAGGCGTACCATACGGACCAATTCCCGGATAATACGTCATATACGGAACCGGAGGCGCCGCACCGCTCCGTTCCTGAGGTTCACACTTCACATTCCAATCCCATCCAACCGATGGTTGCGCCACTCGACGTGTCTCCGGTCCGGTGTACCGTGCAATAACCCCACTAGGAGAACGTTTAGGAGCCTCCTTGACCGGTTCTGGAGGAGCTGGGGCCGGATATGGATAAGCGTTCGCACTAGTATACTGGGCATAATACCAAGCCAGCACTCCTCCGTTTTCTCCATAGCTTTCTTGATAGTCAGCGGCGTATCCTTCTGCCACCGTCGCTTCTCGCGGTTTATCGTGTTGACTCTGCTTGTCGCGGTTCCTTGCGCGGCCGACTGCGTTCGGGGGCTTTACCAAGCGTAAACACACTGCAATCGAAGCGGTTACAATCCCGCGCTCCAGACTCTCCTCCAGGGCACACTTCTGCACGCCGAAGACGGTACTCTACTTCTCCACCAAGCTGTCACGAGCCGCCTTGATTTAGGACGGCCCTTGAGGTGTATGACAGGCAGGTGCGTACTAGGTGAGTAGATTAATAACGACAACACATCAATACAAAAGATATTAACTTGCTGGTTCCAAGGCTGTTTCACGACCGAGCCTTCCTAATTCCAAAGCGGCCGTCCTTCCGCTTTCACATGTATGCTTATCATCCTGCAGCAATCGTTCCGTGCTTGGGTCGACACCCCTCCTTCGCCTCCACACGCCCTTGTCCATGTCCAGGTCCTTGTCCTTGTCCAGGTCCTTGGCATATCCATGCCTTCCGTCCGCACGCCACTGCTGAGCTTGTGACGTCCGCGGTTCTTGGTCTGCACTTCACTTCGAAATATGGGTGGCACTGGTTCCAACAATTCCAGGGTCCCACCAAATGGAGCCAAATGCTATGGTTGCGTCACCGAGAGACCATCCCTACGTGGCTACGACAGGGAAGCCAACTCATCTTCCCGTTGCTGCTCGGCACGAAGTTAAGCAGCCAAGTTCAAGATCAACTCCGAAGTGATGCAGCCACCTCTGGTAAAAATCGTTACACTTCTAAGGCCGCTGGATGGGTATCCAGTACGTGTCGGGCTCAACAAAACCCCAGATGTGTGTGTATTTACATATGTTGGCTCAAAGTTGAAAACCCCAAGATCAAGATAATCAACACTGCATGACTACGTTTCAAGATTCGACTTTCCACACTGACAATATGCGTTCGGACAATGTGCGAGCAGATAATGTGCGCTCAGCCCTAGTGAACCTGGAAGTTCATCTGGGATACCAGTTGAAACCTTGCGAACGCTTTGGATGATGGGAGAATCATGAACCTAGATACGCATGAGATTGCAACGGTCCATGGGGCGGTGAATGATTATCGGACCGGTATCCTCCTAGACACTGGAGCGTCCGTGAGTATGTTGAGCTTTTATTTTGCACGTAAACTCAAGCTGAAACTCTGGACGCACAAACAGATAAAAGTGTTTGGGATGAGTTCTGACTCATATAACTTCATGTTCTGCGCTGGTGTACGCCTCTCAATCCGGGAAGGTTTGCTATAAGTCTCAGATGACGATCGGTCTTGATATACGGCAATTATCCCAAGGACTACGTTGGTGCAGATTTACCGGTGTGTTCGAAGCAGAATTTTATATCTGCGTTCAGGTGAAGGCGCAGTGGTTCATGTGAACTATGGTTGGCTGAACCCTAAGCGATAAATTGTTTGGTCTGGAGGCAGAGATCGTTGGGTGACTCAAGTCATTTATGGGGTTGTGGTAGAAGCGTCCCAACTTGATTCCTGTTTCCCACTTCCCTTTGCGATGTTGCCACTGTACCACGAAGCGAAATGGGCAATCCGTTTCCCGGATGTGGTGGTGTGGGCGTTTGCCCGACCCTCTACGTTTCTCTCTGGATGTCCATGCGTACAGATGTAGGTTCTCTGATATGGTATTAGTGGCACCTCGTTCAATCCTTTCTTGGTTTTCTGGAGACGTCTGTTTTGCTCCGCATGCCCAACGGTTTTGAGCATGGGTTTGTCTTCTCACTGTACTTATCTAAATACGCAAGTCATAACTCCTAGCCTTTGTGCCAGGTCTGCGGGGCAACGACAACAACTTGACGAGAACCACCCTCGACTCGACTTCCTGAGTCACAGTCTGGATCCTCATCCGAATCCTGGGCCGAATCCTGGAAAAATCCTGGTCAGATACGAGTCCTGTTCGGGTCCCACATTCCACTCTCGAATCATCACCGACGTCCTCATTTGAACTTGATACCCTGGCCTCAACCACAGAGTCACCATCCCCAACAGAAGCGCCATCCTCCTTGTCAGTGTCGTCCGTCATCTCCACGTCGAGTTTCTCGGCCTCAGCGCGGGCTGCTGCGTGTTTCGCGGGATTTCCAGAGTCGTCCACCATCTCCGCGCCAAGTGTTTCTCCGTCGTCGCCGACTGCTGCGTGTCTCGCGGGCTTACAAACGTCGACCACCATTTCTGCGCCAAGTGATTCCCCGTCTTCGCCGGCTGCTGCGTGTCTGGTGGGCTTTCAAGTGTCGTTCACCATCTCCACAACAGGTTTTCTCCCTCGTCGCCTACTGGTGTGTGTTGTGGCCTCGACAGCTTCGTCCACCTTCTCCGCGCCGAGATTCTCGTCTTCATCATCGGCTGTTGCGTGTTTCGCGAGTTTACAAGCGTCAACCACCATTTCTGCGCCGAGTTTCACTCCTTCATCGACGGCTGCTGTGTGTCTGAGCATGCCAGCGTCGTCCGTCATCTCCGCGCCGAGTTTCTCGCCTTCGTTGCCACCGGCTACTGCGTGCGATGGGGGCTCACTGCTTCCCCATTCTGGCGGCGGTTTTAATATTGGCTCGTTTCTCTTCCGCCACAATAATAGCACCAATAAACATATTTTACCTTGCGTCCTGGCAAAACCGTATAATAATCCTGGATGTATCCTAATACAAAAGTTCTCATTGTACCGTATTCCCCCTGTTACAGGTGTCACCAATCTTCAGGCGGGGTAGGGATGGTGCTTAACTCAACGTATTTGGTCATATCTCTGTTACACTAGTTTAATACCATGGAAGCTCGCTAAAACTAATAAACCTACCAACGACATATACCTGTTATGTATACAGTAGGACCTTGCGAATTTTGGTAGCGGAAGCACAAACGACGATCGATTTACTTGCCTTGGTCTGCAGTATGACCAGGAGATAAGACGATCATATCGAATATAACGGTATTGTATCTATTGTTTCATTGTCTAAAAGTGAGTGACGCTTGTAACAGGCGAATTACGGTACATCCTGGGCTCCAGTGTTTCCGAATATTTTGGGCTTGTGCTAGTGGTACAAAACCGTCGACATAACCGTGCTAAGAGGTACAAAACAGGTACAAACTCTTTGTATATGTACAAACTGGTACCAATACGTACAAAACGGTTAGTACATGTACGAACCATGTCGCTAAATACGTTTTATAGTTTTCAAAACTTACCCTATCCGGAGATATGTTCAGAAATATCATGTACAAGGTCAAACAGCTCGCCGTGGTGTCCGTCCATTGCCCCTAACAGGCCGCGTGGACTGTTCGGAGTCCCCTATGAAGGAGGTATGCTACACGCTGTATCGCTTTGAAAATTGGTATGCTTGTTCACATAGGTCTGAAACCATAGGTTAGGATGTTTCAAGTCACAGTAAGAAATAGGTGAGGTGAAATGCTTCGAAAATGGCAAAACTGCTAATGAAATGGATATTTTATGTCCAAAATGGCTACATGTCGGTTCATTTTATGTGCCAAATCCTTGTTTATGTTGCATTTGTACAAGGCTGCCTAAAATCCGGCGCGTGCCGGTTTAGCCGCATTAAACCTTATTCCGGCGTTTCAATTTCTTTAAGCCGGCGTCTGGAAACACGAGCTTTCACGCCGCTGTGTCTCGATTTGTTCGTCGGATATGCATATGAGGTACTCGTACGGCTTTGCTTGGAAGATCCCCTCCAGTGAGAGGTTCGCTACGGTACACCCGTACTAGAGAAGTTCAAGCATGGTCATTTATGAAATAAAAACGTTTTGGTCGGGGCTGTTTATGTAGTAATAGTCGCTGGAGGCGTCACTGAGGGTAGACTAGGTCCGTAGGTAGCATAACCGACCAGGCGTCCGCGCGTCCACGCCAGCTGCTCAGGTAGCAGGGGCGTCACATGCACGGAGACGGCACAGGTGTGAGCGTTATCGGCAGCCGCAACGCTCGCATCGTCTGTAGGCTTGCTCACCGCAAGTAATCCGAGTACACCATGCACTATACATCGCCAACGCGGGTCTTCACCGTGACGAACACTTGGACCGCGCGCTGACACACGGCCAGGAGGACTCTGCAGATCCCTTGTCCCTGGTGGTCTCAAACCACCTTCCGTGCCCTCCGTCTGCGTTTACCTTGCCTTCTATAGTCTATGTATCCAAAGCTTACCAACAACTTGTCGTGTGTTTTGCTGCGTAGTTACTTGACTTAAGCTCTTCCCGCTCAAATGGTAACTGAGAGGCGAGGTGAACGATCGCCCCCAACACTCTCCTCACTACCTTGCCCGTCGCCTAACTACCTTGACCGTCGCCTACCTACCCTGCCTAATCCGTTCGAGATCGACCTTTCGTCGCCTGCCAGCGACTCTCTGCGCCCTGGATCTTCCTGCTCGCTCGGCTTCTCCGCCGCTCATCTGTTCCACTCGCGTCGCCCCGCTCGCAGCTCTGCTTCCTTGAATGCCTCACCGACGTCGTCCCGCCTGAGTTCTCGCCCTGCAACTCTTCGTCCGTAGCCGTCCGTCCGTCTGGCAGCACTGGCGTTCGTCCAGCAGCTGCCGTCATGCACCTTCAACGTCACTCGCCAGTCTCTAACTCGGGGCTGCACTGCTGCTGCTGGCGTGACGCAGTCCACGCCTACTCACCTACCCTCAAGCTCGTCCCCGAACCTGCCGTCCTCCAGTATGCTCTCGTACTCTGTGATCCCCAGCCAGACCCGCATCGGTTCCGCGTCGGCTGTGGCTCGGTACTCCACCTCGTAATCCAGTTCGTATCGTCCAGCGCGATTCCTTCGTCGCCGCCGTCCGAGTTCAGTGATCGTGCCGTAAACTTCCTGCTGCGCGAGACTTGGCCGTGCCACGTGCTTCCGAGGCCTGCCGCGTCCACGCAGTGCTTGTACTCCTGCGGTAGATGGTTCGCCTGCTCCTCCCGTACTTCGTTCACTTCCGTCGTCGCCATCAGTCGTCCCTCCGACGCCGATGACTGCTGCACTACCTTGACCCTCCGAATCGTGTCTTTCGGATGCTTCAACGGCGTGTACTCGACGATCAGCATCTGCGTCAGCTTCCGCGGTTGCTGTCGCCTTCGACTCGTCACGACGATCACTCCGTCGTTCTGCTCGCACTTTCCTCGCCGCCTTCGCTGCTTCAAGCCGTTCTTGCCCAGCTCTGGCATCCTCAACTGCCCGAGCGTGAACACCTTCACGTCTCTTCTTGCGTACTGATCCTTCTCCGTTGACGCCTTTTTTCTCCGTTGTCGCCCGCGTAGTTGCTCCTGCGCCGGAGTCGATGCACTATTTCCAGCGCCGCTCGCTGGATCAGCACTCGCATCAATTAGCCGTTCCTCAGATCCGTCGACAACTTCACTGGTAGCGCCACCGACGGCGCGTTGCTCTTTCTTACTCGAACAACACGTCGTGGTGGTCGGGCTGCTCCTCGTCCTCGTACTTCCCCTCTGGTCCTGGGCCCGTACTGCCCACCGAAACTTCTCCTTGCTCTGATGAATCTGGCGGCTCACCCACCGTACTGTTCACATCCGCCACCTGCGGTACCACATCCTCCACCACGTCCGTCTCCACCTGTTGCTGTAGCCACACGTCCTGGTCGCCGTCTGTCTCCTCCAGCTCGTACTCCGCCACCGTCCGTTCCGCAATCTCTCGCAGTTGGCTGTCAGGGCAGTGATAAGAAGTCAGGAAACTGCTGTGCACCACCAGCGCAGTCCCGTCGTCCAGGCGTGTCACTCGCCAATTATCGTAGCCCACGTCCTCCTCGATTCTTGCCGGCCCCACCCACTGGTGAGCCAGCTTGGTAATGCCTCTCCCGTGGAGGCCGCAGCATCCACACCAAGTCCGCCACCTTGAAATAAGTGCTTCGCACTCGCTGATTGTAGAACCGCGCACGCTGCTCCTGATTCCGTGCTGCAGCTCGTTGCGAGATCTCGTCGCCTTCGCCATGTGCGTCACTAGCTTCTTGTGGTAGTCCGCCCACTGACCAACTTGCGTAACCCCACTTGCCCGCAGTAACTCGTTCGGTGCCCGAAGCCACCTCCCCATCAGAAGCTCGTTGGGCGAGTAGCCCGTCGTGGAGTGGCGCGCTCCATTGTACGCGTACACCGAACACGGTAACCAGTCGTCCCAGTCCGTTTGACTCTCGCTCACGTACATACTAACCATGTATTTCCAGGTCCTGTGGAAGCGCTCGATCAGACCAAGTAGCGCAGGCCGGTACGGGACAGGCGTCACTTGTCTAGCCTGCAGCAGTCCCACAATTCCTCGATCACGCGCCCATTCAGCTCAGGCGCTCCGTCGATCAGTAGCTCACGCAGAGGTCCGTAGACTAGCACGATCCGCTCCATCACGAACCTTGCAATGTCCTTCACCGTATGCGTAGACACTGCCACTGCGTATCTCGTGGCGTACTCAACCGCTGCAATGACGTACCGGTTGCCTCGACCTGTGACTAGCAGAGGTCCAGCCACATCCAGGGCCCACCGATCACCAGCATTTCCTAGTCCTAACGGCCGAAGTCGAGGAATCACTTCGCGTGGCCGCGCTTTTCTCGTCCCGCAGTCCCTGCAACTTCTTACCCATTGCCGTACCGTCGCGTGCATATCGGGCCACCAGTACACGGCCGCGATGCGCGCGTACGTCTGCGGAATTCGCAAATGGCATGCGAATATCGAATCATGAGCCTCCTCAATACTTTGTGCCGTAGCGCAATCGGCAGCACGACACGCTGTTCGCCGTCAGTCGTGCGTACACCATTCCTCCGTCCGTCACGATCTCCTGTCCACCACGTCTTCCGCCCTTCACTAACTTCTGCACTTGTGCGTCTTGCTGCTGCTGCTGACGAATCGTCGTCAGTCAGCTGACCCGTCGTCACAGCGACCGCCTCCGCTCGCACATCGTTCTGCTGCTCACCACCAACTACCTGCCGGACCGGGGCTCGGGACAACGCGTCCGCCACTACGTTCGTGGAGCCCGGCCGGTACGTAATGTCAAAGTTGTACTCCTGCAACTGGAGTGCCCATCTGTGTAGTCGCCCAGTCAGCTCCTTGCTTCGCATTAGCCAGCTCAGCGCGGAGTGATCTGTAACCAACTCGAACCTTCTGCCGTACTGATACGGCCTAAACAACAACTGCCCAAACCACGGCAGCACACACCAGGTCGGTGATGCCATACTTGGCTACCGTCGGCGAGTTAACCTTAGACGCGTAAGCGATCGGCTGCTCACCTTGCTCTTGGTCTTGCATCAGCGCCGCGCCCAATCCCACGATCGACGCATCAGTAACTAACTTGAACGGCTTGGAGAAGTCGGGGTACGCTAACAGCGGCCGTGCCGTCAGCTCCCGCTTCAGTCCTTCGAGCGCCGTCTGCTGCTTTTCACCCCACTCCACTCCGAACTCTTTCGTAGCAACACCGTCAAAAGTGCCGCCTTTGTCCCGAAGTCGGCGATAAAGCGCCGATAGAAACCCGCAAAATGTACAAAAAGCTTCACTGCCTTCTCGTCCTTGGGTACAGGAAACTCTCGCACACTCTTGACTAAACTCTCCATGGGCCGTATGCCATCGGAATCTAACTCGTGCCCCAGACACTCTAGTCGCGTCGTAGCGAAACTGCACTTAGTCGCCTTCAGTGACAGGCCGGCCTTCGTCAGTCGCTCGAGAACGGAAGCCAAGGCCACTACATGTCGTGCCATGCTCCCCTTTGTAAAGATTATCACGTCGTCTAAGTAGATTAGACAGCACTGCCACACCAGCCCGCGTAACACCGCGTCCATCATGCGTTGAAACGTGCCGGGTGCGTTTGCCAAACCCAACGGCATTCGCACGAACCGGAACAACCCCTTCCTCGTAACGAACCCAGTCTTATCTCGGTCCTTCGCAGCCACGGGCACCTGCCAGTACCCCGCGTGAAGATCCAGACTCGATAACCGCTGCGCTCCGTACATACTCTCCAGAGTCTCATCTATCCTAGGCAGTGGATAGACATCCTTCGTAGTGACTGCATTGAGCAGCCTGTAATCAATACAAAATCTCACGGTCCCGCCTTTCTTCTTGACGAGCACCACGGGGAACCCCAGGCCCCGTTTCCTTCCTCCACTACACCGTTGCTCAACATTTGGTCAACCTCCGTGTCAACCACCACTTGCTCCGTATGCGCGTGGCGTCTCGGCCTCACTTTAACCGGAGCTGCGTCGCCCGTATGGATATCGTGCTCCACGCCCAAGGTTGTCATCGGCGGGCAACCTGTGCGCGGCTCAATGAGTGACGGATAGTTGCGCAACAACTGCAAAATCAACTCCCGATCCTCGTCTTCCATGTCTCCCATCTGCAGGTCCGCTTCGTTACTAAGCGGCTCAGTCCTCGCCCTCAGCACCTCCGCAATCCACTGCTTCACCTTGTTTCGCTCCAAGTCGCCACCCACTTCTAGGAGCTCTATGTCTGCGTCTGCTGGCGCCCACGTACCAAGTGACTCTCTCGTCGGCAGCTTCGTTGTGCGTCCAGCCAAGCTTAGCACCGGCACCGTGATCTTGCCGTCCTTCACTTTGGTCACAGTAGCAAGTGGCGCTCTTCCTTGGCTTGGTCACGAACATACCCACCGAGCCGTCCGGAGCCTCCACTGCCAAGAGCACGTGGTGCATGGTCTGCGTGACCACGTTCGTCTGCTTCAGCAGCCGCACCTTAGCGGTCCTCGCTTCCTGCACTGTAGCCGTGCCAATCCTGGTGAAAGTCACCACGATCTTGTCGCGTACCACTTCATCTCGCTCTCCAGGAAGTCGATCTTGCCCCCTGCGCGTACATCCAGTCCTCGCTCACTAAGAAATCCGGCGTGTCACTCGCGACCAGCAACGCGTCCACCTGCATGTGCTGCTGATACTACGTAAGGAAGTTAAACCTCCACACGCCGAGTACTTTGACCGCCACGCCACTGAACCCTTCCATGTAGTTCACTGGCGCCACCATGTCCAACTTCGTTCCTTACTTGTTCTAGCCCTGCCCAGCGACACTGTACTGGGCTCCTGTGTCGATCTTGATCGGCTTTCGCTCGTTGCGCACCACCACCGTCGCCGTCGGCAGTAGGTCGATTATTGATGCGCGTGCAGCGCGTAGTTTACCAACACGCACTGGCTGCGAGTGTCCTTCCATCTTTTCCAGTACAGGCTCCTGGTAATAGCTGCCACTGTGATAGTCATAAACGCGCCGTTGCTTTCGACGCTGCTACTTCTTCTGCAGCACCTCGGTAGCGTAGGGTACTAGCTCCACGTCCTCAGCTCCCTCTCGGCTAAGCTTTCGCGCGCTGCCTCTCCCTTGCGACGAAGCTCGTCAATCGCTGTGAACGTCTCCTTCGCGTACTGTGGCAGGTCGTCCGGCCGCCTTTGCTGTCTGAGCGCATTCGCCCTTGCCTTCTGGACCCTCTTCTCAAACCTGCGCCTACCGCGCGACACGAAAAGGGTATTCTCTCTCCGTCCAGTCTTCAGCAGCAATGGCTCGCAAGCCAGTAGCTGCAGCGATGAGTTGCTGCGCCACGCCGTTCCGCGTGTCGTTTTCACCCACGACGTTGCCAGCGGCCAGGGCTCGAGCCGCTCAGCCTCCGACATCGCTAACTTCGCAAATCCTTCCGTCAGTACGTCCTCCCTGACTTCCACCTCGCGCAGTGCATCGCGTGCATTCACACTCCACACCATCGCGTCACGAAACTCCGCGCTTGGCTCTGGCATCGCCACCAACTGCTCGTGCTCCGTTCCAGGCCGCGACCACTGCAGCATTTGTGCATCTCCAGCTCGTGCTTCCCTGGTCGACGTGGCATTCTCGACATCTGCCACCGTCACCAGCACTTCTTCGTCGTGCCTCTTCATCGCAGCGCGACGTCGCTGCCGCTCTCGCCGCTTGGCTGCTCGCGCCCTCTGCGCGATGCTTCCTCCGTCTTCAATTCTTCCGTCACGCCGTCTACTGCGCGCGCTTGCAGCACTTTGGCGTGCACCGTGTCGGTGCGGTGCATCACCGCCATCACCGCCGCCATCAACTGCACCGGGTTCTTCTCCGGCGTAGCACCCGTCGCCACGCCGTCGTTCTTCACGCCTTCCACCCGCATCACTTGGGTGGATTCACGCTGTCTCCGTGGCATCGGACCCGTAAACTCTGCGAGTCTTCTGCACTCCTTCTGTCGCATGTCACCAACGTCGTTCGCCCTCTTGTCCTTGGCGCCGTTTGCTGTGACAGGAGCCGTACCTGAGTTGGAGCCGTTAACCGTGCCCGCCGAAGCGCCCACACGTAGCGCGCCATCCCCAGTTACCAGTTCTCGCTGTCCCGCCGTCACTTTCTCGTCTGTTCGTCCATCCCCACGCACTTGGACACCACCAAATACTGGAACTTCGTCGTGGATCGCCTGGGTCCCATCGCGCTGCTGCCATCCCCAGTTACAACCCTGCCGTCCGTTACGTGCCTTCGCCTATTTGGCACGTCTCCTCCATTCGCTTCTCTGTCTTGGCGTTGCGCTGGTTGCTCTTGTCCAGCGCCCGCGTCGCCTCCTTCGTTGCGTCTCCTCTTCTTCCTTCTTTCTGACCGTCGCTTGCGTCTGCGTTGCTCAGGCCCGAGTCCTTCCCCTTCTGCTTGCGCGAGTCGTACGGTGGGGTCCCTACTCCGCTGTACGTTTCCCGCCTCTGCCGGCGTTGCGCCGGGACCTTCCCCGTCCTGGTCTGGCTCCGTGCTCTGCGCCGCAATGTCTTGTGCCTTCAGCCGGCAGTCTCTCGCGAAGTGGCCAGTATTCCAACAGTAGTAGCACACCTGATCGGATATACCAGCCAGTGGTGCTGCCTGCTGTCCCGTCCTGCCCGACTGGTATCGCTGGTGGTTGGCCAGCCTCTCGTCTCGCGTTCTGAGCGGTTTTCGCGCTTGTCGGGGTGGTGGGACATTCCTGCTGCCTTCCTCGCTCACCCTAACGGCGCTCGCTGACTTCCTTGCCCCTCTTCCTTGAGCATCCGTCCGCTTCATCGTCCTTGGTTGTTACCGCCATCGCCGCGCTGTCCGCCGCGGTTGGTTACTGGTGGCTGGCCGCTTCGATTTGTGGGGGTCTGTACTTTTGGTTCAGAGCCAGCTTGTGCCCACGGGTACGAGTATTACCCTTGCTGTACCATAGTTACGCCTGGCCCCCAACCCGCTGTACCCGTGGGATTGACCAATTGCCCGTCGACATCGTACCGTGGTGGCTTTTGGAGCCCATTCTCGAATCCACCGAGCTCCAAGTTCCCTGCTACTGCCAACTGCTCCTTGCTGCCGACTCCCAGTGGCGCGGCTGCGCCAGCGACGTGGTGCTCCTGCTCGTCGCGCCGGCCCTGCCAGCCCTCTTATCCTGCTTGGTCATGGCTGCCTCAAGACCGACCCTGTGTCCTTCACTGAACTTGCCGACCTGCTTCGTCGCCACGCGTACTGCTTCGTCAATGTATTCGGCTCCAGTATTCAGCGTCATTGCTGCACTCGTCCGCTACCGCTTTGACTGCACAGGAGTCGTTGCGGTCGGGCTCAGCGACGGACGCCTCAGTGCGCGCGCTTCGCGCAGTACTCGTAGTGTCCCCTCCTGTAGGCATCGCTCTCTTTCTAACCAATATCACACCCTATTAACATCTGTACTGTACAAACCACTTATCTTTCGCATCCTCTTGCACGTGCAGGCCA